>JARQOD010008186.1:0-36548 GCA_033576555.1 Oophaga sylvatica | reverse complement strand
AGTGAGCTCTGTGTGTGACTCGGAGAAATATACGGGGTTTTAAAAATTTTCCCTACACTATGTACACCGGGTATCTTATGATCAGTAATTTTTTTCTGCTTTTTGCATTCGGGTCAAATCCATACTGAGTGAGCGTCTGTGTGTGACTCCGGAAATATATACGGAGATTTAAATTTTCCCCTACGCTATATACACTGTTATCTTCTGATACAGTCCCTTTTTTCTGCTTTTTGTATACTAGACAAATCCATACTGAGAGAGCGTCTGTGTGTGACTCCGGAATTATATAAGGAGATTTAAATTTTCCCTATACTATATACACCTGGTATCTTCTGATACAGTACCTTTTTTCTGCCTTTTGTATTACAGCAAATCCATACTGAGAGAGCGTTTGTGTGTGACTCCAGAAATATATACAGAGATTTAAATTTTCCCCTACACTATATACACATGGTATCTTCCGATACAGTCCCTTTTTTCTGCTTTTTGTATTCTGGTCAAATCCATACTGAGTGAGCGTCTGTGTGTGATTCCGGAAATATATACAGAGATTTAAATTTTCCTCTATAATATATACACCTGGTATCTTCTGATACAGTACCTTTTTTCTGCCTTTTGTATTACATCAAATCCATACTGAAGAGCGTCGTGTGTGACCCGGAATTTTATATGGAGATTTAAATTTTCCCCTACACTATATACACCTGGTTTCTTCTGATACAGTACCTTTTTTCTGCTTTTTGTATTGTGGTCAAATCCATACTGAGTGAGCATCTGTGTGTGACTCCGGAAATATATACGGAGATTTAAATTTTCCCATATACTATATACACCTGGTATCTTCTGATACAGTACCTTTTTTCTGCTTTTTGTATTACGGTCAAATCCATACTGAGAGAGCGTTGTGTGTGACTCCTGAAAATATATATGGAGATTTAATTTTTCCCCTACACTATATACACCTGGTATCTTATGATACAGTACTTTTTTTCTGCTTTTTGCATTCTCGTCAATCCATACTGAGTGAGCGTCTGTGTGTGACTCCAGAAATATTTACGGAGATTTAAAATTTTCCCTTACGCTATATACACCTGTTTCTTCTGATACAGCACATTTTTTCTGCCTTTTGTATTACAGTCAAATCCATACTGAGAGAGCGTCGTGTGGATTCGGAAATATATACGGAAATTTAATTTTCCCCTACACTACATACACCTGTTGTCTTCTGATACAGTAACTTTTTTTTGCTTTTTGTATACTAGTCAAATCCATACTGAGAGAGGTCTGTGTGTGACTCCGGAATTATATAAGGAGATTTAAATTTTCCCCTACACTATATACACATGGTTTTCTTCCGATACAGTACCTTTTTTCTGCCTTTTGTAATACGGTCAAATCCATACTGAGAGAGCGTTTGTGTGTGACTCCGGAAATATATACGGAGTTTTAAATTTCCCTACACTATATACACATGGTATCTTCCGATACAGTACCTTTTTTCTGCCTTTTGTAATACGGTCAAATCCATACTGGAGAGAGCGTCTGTGTGTGACTCCGGAAATATATATGGAGATTTAAATTTTCCCCTACACTATATACACCTTCTTTCTTCTGATACAGTACCTTTTTTCTGCTTTTTGTTTACGGTCAAATCCATACTGAGAGAGGTCTGTGTGGGACTCCTGAAATATATATGGAGATTTAAATTTTCCCCTTATACTATATACACCGGTATCTTCTGAACAGTACATTTTTTCTGCCTTTTGCATTACGGTCAAATCCATACTGAGAGAGAGTCTGTGTGTAACTCTGGAAATATATACTAAGTTTAAATTTTCCTGGGGGGGGGGTCTAAAGCTCAGTTAGTGAGGTGGAAAAACTGGCATATGTTGAGGTGTAGGCAGGACGTTCAGCAGCTGCAAATGGGGGGAATTGGAGAAGTCGAAGGAAGAGGAGGACAAAGTGAGCCATGTTGCTGGCAACCTATGTGTCATCAGGGGAAGGTGGTACAAAATCCTTTGGAACCCAGGCATGGTTCATTTTAATGAAGGTGAGATCACCAACATTTTGGGTCGACAGCTGGGTCCTTCTTTCTGTCAGGATTGATCCAGCAGCACGAAGACTCTTTCTGATAGCACATACCAGCAGGGCAAGCGAGCTCCTGTAAGGCATATTGTGCCAATTCAGGCCAGTTGTCCAGTTTACAGGCCCAGTAGTCAAAGGGGAATGAACTGTGAGGGAGAACATCGATAGGGGAGGAGAGGTAATTTTTTTAACCATAGTTGACAACTGCTGTCTCCTGTCTGTTGCAATCGATTTAGTATTACCAGTCGTGTGAGCGTACTCGAGAAATCAGTCCATAACATGGTCATGAAACCCGTGTCTCCAATGCCACTTCGGCTGTGTGCACCATGAACACCTCTTCCATGTTGCCCAGTACGGCTCATGGTAGAACCTGAAACAGCTGCTGTGTGCTGGAATGCCTCTAACAAACGGTTTACCAGAGTTGCTTGTTTGTTCACCAATATTAGCTCTAGGTTCTCCTGTGGCATGATGCTCTGTAACTTGTCATTATAGTGTGGATCGAGGATGCTGGCCAGTAGTCGTCATCCTTCACAATTTTGGCAATGCGGGGGTCCCCTTTTTTGGATCCCAAGACATATTCACACATGTGGGCCAATGTTCCAGGTGTCAGTGATGCACTGCCAGTGGTGGGTGGAGGAAAATTTTCTGCCAAATCCACATCCCTCCAGTCACGCACAAACCCTGTACCTGACCTTGGCAAGCCAACATTTTCTCTTGCCCCCTGAGAAGCATCCCCTCCCCAAAACAATCTCCCCCCCATCCTCCTCCTCTTCCCCTTCTTCCTCCACCTCGTCCAGGACAGTTCCCTGAGCAGACAATGGCTTACTGTCATCAAGGCTTCCCTCCTCCTCTTCCTCTTCCGCTGCAGACGCCTGATCCTTAATGTGCGTTAAAGTTTGCATGAGCAGACACATAAGTGGGATGCTCATGCTTATGATGGCGTCATATGCGCTTACCACCATGTGCATGCCTCAAAACACTGAAGGACTTTACAGAGGCTTTCAGCTTTGACCACTGCACACCCAACAACTCCATGTCTGCCCTCAAACTGCTTGCCCGTGTATCCTCCCACAAATGCATGACAGCCTGACTCTGTTCGCACAGCCTTTCAACCATGTGCATGGTGGAGTTCCACCTTGTTGAAATGTCTATGATTAGGCGTTGATTGGGGAGGTGGGGGCGATCGCTGCAGCCTCTGCATACGACTGGAGTCTACGGGGCGAGCGACGTATGTGCGAGAAGAGTCTTCGCACCTTATGGAGCAGGGCTGGAAACTCCGGATAATTATTTATGAAGCCTGCACCACCAGGTTCAAGGTGTGAGCCAGGCAAGGTATGTGTTTTGAGTTTTGCCAGGGCTGTGGGCGCCACAAAATTACGGCCGTTAAACACTGACTACCTTGCGTGGCTCAAGATGTAGACTGTCCGTCAGATTCAGTTTCTCGCTGCAAAATAGTCGGCCAGTACCTCGCAGTGTGTCTGTTGTCCCTCAAAGTCATCATCTTTAAAACATCCTGTTAACGCTTACCAATAGCTGTTCTATAGTGGGACACCTCATGTGCAACACTGGCAGCTGCAGATGGAGTGCTCGTGCGACTGCACGCTGTCAATGAGTTTTCGCTAGGGTGAGCTGGACTTGAGAGGTGCATATGGGGGAACTAGCAGTGGACATGGCAGACTGAGAGGGGGTTGGTGATGGTGATGGCCTAGATTCAGTATTTGGTTGCAAAAACTTTGTGATTCCCTGACTGATTTGGCCTTGCGACGACACCTCAACATTTCTTGCTGGTGGTGTGCTAACCGGTGGCCTTACAGTGGGGGAAGCGATGTAGCATTGCTGGATACCTTCAGTCGGACCAGGTGCACATGTGCTACCTGAGGTTTTGTAGTCCGTCCACTCTTGCAAGTGCATGGTGTTTAAATATCTAAGCATGCAACTGGTATTCAAATTTCGGAGATTTTTCCCTCGGCTAAAGGTCCTTCCACACTTCTTACAGATAACCTTTGCCTCATCAATAGGATTTTGGTCAAAAAAGTGCCGCACTGCACTCTTCCTACTATGGGATAAATATTCAGGGTTTGCACGCTGTGCTAATTTGACCATCTGGCCAAGCTGTCCTGCAACTCTTTTTGTTTTTTTTAACATGTTTTTGGACTGCAACGGGCCTGCCAGATAACCGCAGCTGCTATGTCGATGCCTGCTGTGGATCCTCCTCCTCTTCTGAGCTATTGCCAACGGCACCCTCTTCCCCAATGGATGCCAATCTGGGTCAAGAACTGGGTCATCCATCACCTCCTCTTCAATTTGTTCTGCACCTTCCTCTGTGTCACCGTGTAAGGTGGTATAGTATGCGGGAAGGGGCACCTGAGTTTCATCAGGGTCACATTCTGGCTCAATAGACTGCGAGGGCAATGTAGTGCTCTGGGTGAATGTACCAGCAGAATCATATAGCAGTGGCTGTGCATCAGTGCACTCCATGTCAGATTCATCTTGGACTGGGGAATTCAGGATTTGACTTGAAAACCCCAGGCATGGTATGTGAAAAGAGCTCCATGGAGTAATCTGAAGTGTGGCCTGCTGCATCCTTCACTTTTGGTGGGGGTGAAGGACACAAGGAAAGGTGTTGTTCCTGACCAGGAGCCTGCACTGAAGACTCAGTGCTTGCATTTCTTGAAACTTCAGTAGAGGAGGTGATAGAGATGGAGGCTGTTTCTGCAATGTAAGCCAAAACCTGTTCCTGATGCTCCGGCTTTAAAATCGGTTTACCTACTCCAGAAAAGGGAGCATTCCAGGCCTTCTGGAGCCAGACGATGATGCAGGCTCAACACCTTCTGCCTTAGGTGCTATTGTGCTTTGGCACTACCAACAGATGCACCACCACCACCATCAGTACAACTGGCCCCCCTGCCCACGTCCGCTGCCTCTTCCACCATACTTCCTCATGTTTGGGAAAATGTACCAAAAATACCAGCAGATATATGGTACTGTATCAGAAGCGTACAGCTGTATACGGTGAAGGGGAAAATTAAAATCTCCGTATATATATATCCGGAGTCACACACAGACGCTCACAGGCTCAGTGTGGATTAGACCAGAATATAAAAAGCAGAAAAAGGGTACTGTATCAGAAGCGTACAGCTGTGTACAGTGTAGGGGTAATTGTAAATCTCTGTCTATATTTCAGGAGTCACACACAGACGCTCACAGGCTCAGTATGGATTAGACCAGAATATAAAAAGCAGAAAAAGGGTACTGCATCAGAAGCGTACAGCTGTATACAGTGTAGGGGAAATTGTAAATCTCCGCATATATTTCCGGAGTCACACACAGATGCTCACCGGCTCAGTATGGATTAGACCAGAATATAAAAAGCAGAAAAAGGGTACTGTTTCAGAAACGTACAGCTGTATATAGTATAGGGTAAAATTTAAATCTCCGTATATATTTCCGGATTCACACACAGACTCTCACTCAGTATGGATTTGACCAGAATACAAAAAGCAGAAAAAAGGTACTGTATCAGAAGATACCAGGTGTTTATAGTATAGGGTAAAATTTAAATCTCCGTATATATTTCCGTAGTCACACACAAACGCTCTCTCAGCCTGGATTTGACCATAATACAAAAGGCAGAAAAAAGGTACTGTATCAGAAGATACCAGGTGTATATAGTATAGGGTAAAATTTAAATCTCCGTATATATTTAAGAAGTCACACACAGACGCTCACTCAGTATGGATTTTACCAGAATACAGAAAGCAGAAAAAAGGTACTGGATCAGAAGGTACCAGGTGTATATAGTATAGAGTAAAATTTAAATCTCCGTATATATTTCCGGAGTCACACACAGACGCTCACAGGCTCAGTGTGGATTAGACCAGAATATAAAAAGCAGAAAAAAGGTACTGTATCAGAAGCGTACAGCTGTATACAGTGTAGGGGAAATTGTATATCTCCGAATATTTTTCCGGAGTCACACACAGACGCTCACAGGCTCAGTATGGATTAGACCAGAATACAAAAAGCAGAAAAAAGGTACTGTATCTGAAGATACCAGGTGTATATAGTATAGGGTAAAATTTAAATCTCCGTATATATTTCCGGAGTCACACACAAACGCTCTCTCAGTATGGATTTGACCGAAATAAAAAAGGCAGAAAAAAGGTACTGTATCAGAAGATACCAGGTGTATATAGTACAGTCATGGCCAAAAGTTTTGAGAATGACACAAATATTATATTTTCACATGATCTGCTGCCCTCTGGTTTTTATGTGTGTTTGACAGATGTTTTTATCACAGACAGAAATATAATAATTGCAAACATATGAGTAACAAAAGCTTATATTGACAGAATGAGTTAATGCAGCAAGTCAATATTTGCAGTGTTGACCCTTCTTCTTCAGGACCTCTGCAATTCTCCCTGGTATGCTCTCAATCAACTTCTGGACCAAATCCTGACTGATAGCAGTCCATTCTTGCACAATCAATGCTTTCATTTTGTCAGAATTTTTAGGTTTTTGTTTGTCCACCCGTCTCTTGATGATTGACCACAAGTTCTCAATGGGATTAAGATCTGGGGAGTTTTCAGGCCATGGACCCAAAATCTCTATGTTTTGTTCCCTGAGCCATTTAGTTATCACCTTTGCTTTATGGCAAGGTGCTCCATCATGCTGGAAAAGGCATTGTTGATCGCCAAACTGCTCTTGGTGGGTTGGGAGAAGTTGCTCTTGGAGGACATTTTGGTACCATTCTTTATTCATGGCTGTGTTTTTAGGCAAGACTGTGAGAGAGCCGATTCCCTTGGCTGAGAAGCAACCCCACACATGAATGGTTTCAGGATGCTTAACAGTTGGCATGAGACAAGACTGGTGGTAGCGCTCACCTTGTCTTCTCCGAATGAGGCGTTTTCCTGATGTCCCAAACAATCGAAAAGGGGATTCATCAGAGAAAATAACTTTACCCCAGTCCTCAGCAGTCCACTGCCTGTACCTTTTGCAGAATATCAGTCTGTCCATGATGTTTTTTTTGGAGAGAAGTGGCTTCTTTGCTGCCCTCCTTGAGACCAGGCCTTGCTCCAAGAGTCTTCGCCTCACAGTGCGTGCAGATGCACTCACACCTGCCTGCTGCCATTCCTGAGCAAGCTCTGCACTGTTGGTAGCCCAATCCCGCAGCTGAAACACTTTTAAGAGACGGTCCTGGCGCTTGCTGGTCTTTCTTGGGCGCCCTGAAGCCTTTTTGGCAACAATGGAACCTCTCTCCTTGAAGTTCTTGATGATGCGATAGATTGTTGACTGAGGAGCAATCTTTCTAGCTGCGATACTCTTCCCTGTTAGGCCATTTTTGTGCATTGCAATGATGACTGCACGTGTTTCTTTAGAGATAACCATGGTTAACAGAAGAGAAACAATGATGCCAAGCACCAGCCTCCTTTTAAAGTGTCCAGTGGTGTCATTCTTACTTAATCATGACAGATTGATCTCCAGCCATGTCCTCATCAACACCCACACCTGTGTTAATGGAGCAATCACTGAAAAGAGGTTAGCTGGTCCTTTTAAGGCAGGGCTGCAATGATGTTGAAATGTGTTTTGGGGGATAAAGTTCATTTTCTAGCCAAATATTGACTTTGCAAGTAATTGCTGTTAAGCTGATCACTCTTTATAACATTCTGGAGTATATGCAAATTGCCATTAGAAAAAGTGAAGCAGTAGACTTTGTAAAAATTAATATTTGTGTCATTCTCAAAACTTTTGGCCATGACTGTATAGGGTAAAATTTAAATCTCCGTATATATTTCCGTAGTCACACACAAATGCTCTCTCAGTATAGATTTGACCGTAATACAAAAGGCCGAAAAAAGGTACTGTATCAGAAGATACAAGGTGTATATTGTATAGGGTAAAATTTAAATCTCTGTATATATTTCCGGAGTCACACACAAACGCTCTCTCAGTATGGAATTGACCGTAATACAAAAGGCAGAAAAAAAGGTACTGTATCAGAAGATGCCAGGTGTATACAATGTAGGGGAAATTTTAAATCTCCGTATATATTTCTGGAGTAACACACAGACGCTCACTCAGTATGGATTTGACCAGAATACAAAAAGCAGAAAAACGGTACTGTATCAAAAGCATACAGCTGTGTACAGTGTAGGGGAAATTTTAAATCTCCGTTTATATTTACGGAGTCACACACAGATAGTCAGCGTGTATTTGTCCGTGATACCAGCAGGTACATGGTAGTGTGTGAGGAGCGTACAGCTCTATACGGTGTGGGAAAAAATTAACGCTCGGTAACTGTGTAGAAAGAAAGAATAAAAGTATTAGTGCTGTGTAAAAAGCAGTCTTCACAGCAGTGTACACACAGCAATAGAGCTAGCAGGCAGCCTAATAACAAGCGCTGCTGCACACAAGAAAATCCTCCCCTGTCACTGCACACTAACTGTGCAGCACAATTGCTATCAGCACAAGCACATAAGAACTTCTCTTTCCAGCCCTAACTCTCTCCCTACTGATAAACAGCGTCAGCAACCTCTCCCTACTGTTAAGATCGGCAGAAGTAAAATGGCAG
Organism: Oophaga sylvatica; assembly: GCA_033576555.1. NCBI lineage: Eukaryota > Metazoa > Chordata > Amphibia > Anura > Dendrobatidae > Oophaga > Oophaga sylvatica. Next base: position 27,892 of record JARQOD010008186.1, on the reverse strand, counting down.
TCGGCGGTCAAGGCTTTATAGACACTACGATGCCCCCCAAAGCAAACCAATCACTGCAATACCCTTCTTTACGATGATGGTGGACGCTGCCCATGTCATCTCGTAGCCCACAGTGTACGTCCTTGCTCATTGGCTGAAAAAAGGCACCTGCAAGCATGATGGGAATACCGACTTTGGGTCGATGACCGCATGGCCGACTTCACGCTATGGTAGGGTTTCACTCGCGAAACCCGACATTGGCGAAAGTCGGCGACATTTGAATCTGACCGACCTGTTTCGCTCAACTCTACTAAAGGGTTAAGTGATTATTAATTCTCTATTCTATAAATATTTATTGCACACTAGACATCACATATAAATCTGATGACTCATCTTAATCAAGGAACGTTATTCTTTGAAGACTTATTGCCTGGTCAATAAAATGTTATATGTAATATGTTGTATCTACAGCTACATCACCCTTAACATGCCCAATCTCGTCTGATCTCGAAGCTGCGCAGGGTTGGCCCTGGTTACTTCTTGGATGGGAGATTGCCAGTTAATAAAAAGTGCTGTTATAAGGTGTTACCCTGGCTCTTTCCTGTAATGATCTCCCACATACTGACTTCTTCCAGTAATAATTTCCCCCACCCTTTTCCCCTCCAGTAAAAATGCTCTCAAACCTGAGCCCCATTTTATAACAATTTCCCCTATCCTTTTATAATGTCCCCCTATTCTGGGCCCTTTCTATTTCTTCTCCAGCACATTTTAAAAAGAAACAAACAATTATTCTTATCTTCCCCTGCTCCCATGATGTGCATCGTCCTCCTCTATAGCCCATGCAGTTGTCACGCAGTCTCTGCGTACAGGAGGTCAGGGGCCTAAGCTGACCCTAAGCTGGGGCCCTAACTAATCCCTCTACCTGGAGGTACTGTTAAAGGGACAGAGGTCCAGGCCGCCAGCGTAACCCCTATCTCCTGAGGATCCCTGTACCTCAGTAATCTAGTCCTGAGAAGGACCCCAATCACAACAACAGGGGACAGGATAATATAAGCCAACACACAGTACTAGACGAACGAGACAGTACAAGGGGAAAACCAAAAAACCACCTTGCATACAAAAACTCGCACCACAACAACAGAGGGAACACCAACGGGTAAGGAGATAAATAATAAAGCGAGGAAGGGAAAAAACACACAAAGCACACTTCACTCCAAACTCCAAAATACCACAAGCCGCTCTGTTTGTCTGCAAGGAATGCTTTCACCGACAACTTCCCTAACAGACTGGCAGGTATTTGAAGGAGTCCCACTTCTGCAGCATTGACTGCAGCTGGGCGAGGCTGGACCTCATCTAGCACAGAGAGAGAGAATTAACTCCCTCACTGCCGAAAAATACAAAGCACCAAAAACTCAGCTGCGAGAAGTCAGGCTGTGTAATCGTGACGATCTTCGTGGCGACACACCCGTGACAGTACCCCCCCTTCTACGAGGGACCTCCGGACCCTCAGGGCCAGGTTTATCCGGTGAGTCGTGTGACGGCCCGAATTAATCGGTCTGCGTTAATATCCGACGCAGGAACCCACATCCTCTCCTCAGGACCATACCCCTTCCAATGAACCAGGTACTGAAGGACCAGCGATTAAAGCGTGAATCGATGACTTTTGATACCTGAAACTCCAAGTTACCATTGACCACCTCTGGAGGAGAAGGTAAAGGTGACGGTATCACTGGCGCCACATACCTCTTAAGCAACGATCTGTGGAACACGTTGTGAATTTTAAACGTAGGGGGAGGTCAAGACGGAATGCCACCGGATTAATTATAGAACTGACCTGTACGGCCCAATGAACCTGGGACCCAGTTTCCAGGAGGGAACCTTAAGTTTTATATTCCTGGTAGACAACCATACCCGATCGTTCACACTTAGGTCCGGACCAGACACTCTCCTCCTATCAGCCATACGTTTGTATCGGTTCCCCATAGTATTCAGATTATTCAGCACCCCTCTCCACACTGAAGCGAGTGATGACGAAAATCGTTCTTCCTCAGGAACCCCCGAAGAGCCCCCCTACTGAAAGTACAAAACTGGGGGTGAAAACCATATGCCCCAAAAAACGGGGACTTACCAGTGGACTCGCTCCGCCTATTATTAAGAGCAAACTCTGCCAGAGGCAAGAAAGGAGCCCAGTCCTCCTGGTTCTCTGACACAAAACACCGGAGATATGTCTCCAAGCTCTGGTTCAGACGTTCCGTCTGACCATTAGTCTGAGTATGAAAAGTTGATGAAAACGACAAATGCATCCCCAGCCGTGTACAAAATGCCTTCCAGAATTTGGACACAAACTGGACCCCCGATCAGACACCACATCGAGGGTACCCCGTGAAGCCTCACAATCTCCCCAATGAACACCTGCGCAAGAGTTTTAGCATTAGGAAGAGCAGAAAGAGCGATGAAATGTGCCATCTTGCTGAACCTGTCCACTACAACGAGTATGACTGTTTTACCCGAAGACGGCGGGAGGTCCGTAATAAAGTCCATGGACAGATGAGTCCAAGGACGCTCCGGGATCTTCAAAGGTAAGAGGGCCCCAGACGGACGGGTATGTGGGGTCTTAGAGCGCTCAAACCCCACAGGACGCGACAAAAGTTACCACCTCCCTATGTAAGTTAGGCCACCAAAACCGATGTGAGAGGAGATCCACAGTTGCTTTACTCCCTGGGTGTCCTGCCAAAGCTGAGTTATGGTGTGCCTCGATCACCTTTTGTCGCAACTGATCTGGAACAAACAGTCTCCCTGGAGGTCCAACAGGGGCATCCCCCTGAGCCTCCAATACCTCCTCCTCAAGCTCAGAGCACACTGCCGACACCACCACCCCCTCCTGAAGGATAGGAACTGGGTCATCCGTATTCCCGGCCCCAGGGAAACTACGAGATAAGGCATCCGCCTTTACATTTTTTGACCCAGGACGATATGTGACGACAAAATTAAACCTGGTAAAAAACAACGACCACCTAGCTTGTCTGGGATTCAGACTTTTGCGACTCCAGATATAGCAGATTCTTGTGATCGGTGATGACGGTGACCGATGGACTGCCCCTCCAAAAAATGGCGCCACTCCTCAAAAGCTAACTTAATGGCCAAGAGTTCCCTATTGCCGACATCGTAATTCCTCTCAGCAGACGACAATTTTTTAGAGAAAAAGGCACACGGATGCCACTTACCAGGGGACGAACCCTGTGACAATACTGCTCCCACCCCTACCTCGGAAGCGTCTACCTCTACAATGAACGGTTGTGACGCATCAGGTTGAATGAGTATGGGTGCCGAGGCAAAACATTTTTTCAAGGAGGAGAATGCTTGACAAGCCTTGTCAGACCACCTAGAAAAATCCGTCCCTTTTTTTGTCATGTCTGTAAGAGGTTTAACCAAGGACGAGAAATTACGAATAAATTTTCGGTAATAATTAGCAAACCCCAGGAAACGTTGTAGAGCCTTAAGATTCTCTGGCAGATCCCACTCAAGAACTGCCCGCACTTTCCCAGGGTCCATACGAAAACCGGATGCTGACACCAGGAAGCCTAAAAACTGGAGTTCCTGTACGGCGAACACACTTTTCCCATTTGGCGTACAGTTTATTATCCTGCAAGATCTGTAACACCTGCCTAACATGCTCCTGATGAGACACAAGATCCGGCGAGTAAATTAAGATATCATCCAGATATATGACAACAAACTGTCCCACCAGGCGGCGAAAAATGTCATTTACAAAGTGTTGGAACACCGCCGGGGCATTAGTCAGACCGAATGGCATACAAGGTTCTCATAATGCCCCTCCGGAGTGTTAAACGCCGTCTTCCACTCATCCCCTCCTTCATCCTAATCAGATTGTACGCCCCCCTGAGATCCAACTTAGAGAACCATTTGGCGCCCACAATCTGATTGAAGAGATCTGGAATAAGTGGGAGCGGATACGGATCTCGACCGTAATCCGATTAAGTTCACGGAAATCCAGGCAAGGGCGTAGGCCTCCATCTTTCTTCTTCACAAAGAAGAACCTTGCGGCCACCGGGGAAGATGAAGGTCTAATATGCCCCTTAGCCAGACTTTCAGAAATATAATCCTTCATGGCCTGCCTCTCTGGACCAGATAGGTTATACAACCTAGATTTAGGTAACTTGGCCTCAGGGAGCAGTTTTACAGAACAGTCATACACGCGATGAGGAGGTAGTTCCTGACACCCTTTCTCCAGAATACATCCTCAAAGTCCGCCAGAAATGGAGGTAAGACCCTAGAAGTGACCGCACCGATGACCGTATTCATGCAGTTTTTATTACAGAATTCACTCCATTGGCTTATCTCTCTGGATTGCCAATTAATAACAGGGTTATGCTTAGTTAACCAAGGAAGGCCCAACACTATAGAGTGGGAAGACCCTCCAACACGTAACAAGACAACAGTTCTTTATGTATCGCTCCCACTTGAAGTTTTACGTTATGCACAGCTTGCAAAAAACTTCCCTGACCGAGAGGCCTGGCGTCGATCGAGAATATGGGGATGGGTTTAGCCAACACACTCAATCGCATACCTTGAAACCCGGGCAAACCGAGCGTCCACCAGATTAGCTCCGGCCCCAATATCCAGAAGAACAGATATCCTCTCAGTTCTCGTACCCACCACCACCTCCGCCGGTACGAGAAACTGAGACGAACCTAGGGACGAAATACCTACTCCCAGATTGCCGTCCACCACACAACCTGGGATCAATAGTTTTCCGATGACCCTTTATTCTGCAAAGGATGGGATGGACACCCCCCAATAAAATGTCCCTTTCTCCCGCAGAAGAAACACCTTCCTGTCTTGTGGCGCACCGCCGGTCCCCTCCCCTGAAATGATGTCCCTCCTAATTGCATAGGCTCCTCTGGACTGACCAGGGGAACCTCCATATAAGGGACCCTTGAAGAAGGTGGAGTCATCACAGGGGGCGGAGTTACCCCGCACCTCTCCCGAAGCCTCTGTCAATTCGAATAGCAAGGGCCATAGCGGCTTCCAGTGACGCGGGAGGGTCATACTGTGCCAACACATCCTTTAATTTGTCAGATAAACCTTGACAAAACTGGCTCCTAAGAGCCGGGTCATTCCACTGGGTGTCCGTGGCCCACCTACGGAACTCCGAACAGAATTCCTCCGCCGGACGATCTCCCTGCTGGATCCTACGTAACTTAGATTCAGCAAGGAAGATCCGATCCGGGTCATCATATACAGACCCAGAGCAACAAAAAACCTATCCACTGACTGGAGAGCCGGGGAGCCCGGGGGAAGAGAGAACGCCATGATTGTGGGTCCCCTTGTAGGAGCGATATGATAATTCCCACCCTTTGTTCTTCACTCCCCGATGACCGAGGCCGCAGCCGAAAGTACAATTTACATGCCTCCCGGAAAACAAAAAACTTGTCCCGCCCCCCAGTGAACCTGTCAGGGAGAGCTACTTTAGGTTCTGGTCCGGCTTGCTCCAGGGGATACAAAACCTTGGACTTAACGTCCGCCAGCTCCATGGACAAACTCTGCAACTGCCGAGCAAGACTGGCTACTGGATCCATGGTAGCTGGAGAGAATCTTTTGTCGGTAGGTGAAAATGTCACGCAGTCTCTGCGTACAGGAGGTCAGGGGCCTAAGCTGACCCTAAGCTGGGGCCCTAACTAATCCCTCTACCTGGAGGTACTGTTAAAGGTACAGAGGTCCAGGCCGCCAGCGTAACCCCTATCTCCTGAGGATCCCTGAACCTCAGTAATCTAGTCCTGAGAAGGACCCCGATCACAACAACAGGGGACAGGATAATATAAGCCAACACACAGTACTAGACGAACGAGACAGTACAAGGGGAAAACCAAAAAACCACCTTGCATACAAAAACTCGCACCACAACAACAGAGGGAACACCAACGGGTAAGGAGATAAATAATAAAGCGAGGAAGGGAAAAAAACCACACAAAGCACACTTCACTCCAAACTCCAAAATACCACAAGCCGCTCTGTTTGTCTGCAAGGAATGCTTTCACCGACAACTTCCCTAACAGACTGGCAGGTATTTGAAGGAGTCCCACTTCTGCAGCATTGACTGCAGCTGGGCGAGGCTGGGCCTCATCTAGCACAGAGAGAGAGAATTAACTCCCTCACTGCCAAAAATACAAATCACCAAAAACTCAGCTGCGAGAAGTCAGGCTGTGTAATCGTGACGATCTTCGTGGCGACACACCCGTGACAGCAGTACCCTGCAACTCACTTTGGGGGCGGTCACACGCAGCGCATGACATCACTGTGATGCGCCACCCATCATGGGCAAGGTGATGTCTGCTGTTGGCTTCTTATTGGCCAGTAGCATGTATTGCAATACATTTCAACTGAATGTGTGTCCAAGGAGGCACAACCAGGTGAAATCGGCGCTGGTGTTAATAACCCCCCCTACCCTCATGGGCACGGTAGCACCCTCTGCCAACACGATTATTATGACCCTGCCTTTAAGTAATAATGTTATGCAATAAATATTGTCCATGGTGCCCCTGTCGTAGAAATGGCTGATATACCCACAGAGATCAGGAATCTCTCAGAATAGCCCTATTTATGGGTTATCGAAATGAACTACTGAGCACTACTGAGCTAATTAAGCTCCAGTCCTCATTGTTTTTTTGTATCTTTATTCGCCTCTATTTTTGGCCGATAACAGACCTTCAGCTCAGACTGCTTACTGTAAAAAAGCCATTTACACAGCAAGGCAGCATTCATTATGCATACGTTCAGATTAATTAACACTACCTGACATCTGGCTGCTTTGACTTGACAAATTCATCAGCAATTAGAAGTAGTGTAAGTAAATAAGCAATATCAAAAATATAGGGACAGTCTCCACACAAAAGTCAACAATGTAGAAACGTATTGATAACAATAAGGATTGACTAGTAAAATAGTGATGGGAGACTATGCTGCACTATGATGATGAAATAACCACTTTGTCACTGTCATTATTTGCAGTTAAGTCAGATTGCTGCAAATTATATGAAAGTAGCATAAACCTTGTATAAATCAATAGTACAAGAAAATTTAAAAGCTTTGTAATATACCTTATTACTAGAGATAAGCAGATCTGGCAAAACTGGAATTTGTATGTTCGCGCATATGTTCCAGGAAATGTGATTCTTGGAAAAGTTATTCTCTGGGTTCTCTCAACACTCCAGAGTATAATAAACATAAGATTAAAAAAATTCTTAGGCTGGCTGCTATTTTGCTGATACATAAAGCTATCAAAAGGTTAAAAATATTCTTCGACTCACCTTACCGCTCACCTCTCCGGCCCCCCGCTCCTCACTGTCACTCATCTGTACTTCGTTGCATCTTCTTCTGATTGCTGCTGGAAATACTGAATCCCTTGGTCTCTTCATCCTAAGACGAAACATCCAGCTCTGATGAGGCTTGGGATGGTGCTGCGCAAGCTCATGTCCTTAAGTTCGTGAGTCAGACCTCATGAGAGATGCTGGGACCTTGTCTATGCATGTGCAGAGCTACCCTGGGCCTCATCATAGCCAGAAGTCCGGCATTGTGTGAATCGGTCCAGAGATTCAGCACACCCCGGCGGCAGTGATCAGAAGATTAAACAAGGATCGGATGGTGATGGTGAATAGTAAAGGGGGCAGAGAGGTGAGCCATAAAATGAGTCTAAGTACTTTTCTTCAAATATTTTTTAACCGTTTGATGGCTCATTATTTTGCAACAAAATGGCAACCAGCAACTGTCATTTAGCTTAATCCACGCGGAAGCAAATTATCAAAGATAACCCTTGCATTTCGTAATATTTGAGTAGAATTCAGTTCTACCCTAATATATTTGTTGATCTCTACTCATTACCTTTTTGAAATATGCTTCTTTATCAACTTCTTTATCAACTTATGAACCATTCCTTCCTGTCCTCTATCTCCAGAACTCCCTATTCACTAAGCTATGCAGGCAAAATCAGTCAGCTTAGGGCCCCGTCACACATAGCGACTCACCAGCGATCCCGACAATGATATGAACTTGTCAGGATCGCTGGTGTATCGCTACATGATCGCTGGTGAGCTGCCAAACAGGCAGATCTCAGCAGTGATCAGGACAGCGACTATGCGGGTAACAAGCGATGCACGTCGCTTAGTTACCCGCAGTGTACGTTAGATACCAGCGCGCTGGTGCAGGGAGCTGGTAACAGGCGCCTAGAAACCCGATGTTTACCTTGGTTACCAGTTCCAGCTCGCTGATTGCTGGTCTCCCGCCTGTCGCACGCAGCGATGCGTGCTGGCCAGCGGGAGACCAACGATCAAAAAAATGTCCAGGACATTCAGTGACGATCAGCGATACCCAGCGGGGGGGCTGATCGTCGCTGAATGTCACACACAGCGATATCGCTGGGGAGCTCGCTGCTGCGTCACAAAACTTGTGACTCAGCAGCGATCTCGCTATGTGAGAAGGGGGCTTTACTGAGGGATCAGATTACAGCTGCTTATTAAAGTCTAAGCAGAGGGGGGAAGAGGATTAGTGAGCAGCTGAGAGATACATACATAGATCAGGTGATTGCTTTCTAGTACATTTTGTATCTCATCCCAGTGCTGGATTCACAGGAACACTGCGCAATACTAATACAGCTGTATTGTGTCATCCATGCTGCAGATGCTTTTTAACATGTGCTACACAGACACAAGGCAGCGGAAATCTATCATGTATTTATGTGCAGTTTATGGGACATATTGTAGAGCCTAGTCTCCACACACTAGCTCAGAGACAACTGAAAATTAGAGATACCAGCTACGGAGGAAAAATTGTTGAAAGATACAGTAGACAATTCATTCAACAGCAAAAAATGTGTTATTGCTCATATATGCAAACATGAGATTTTTCTGAAAAGTCACCTGAAACAACATGAAAACAGAAAAACTGCTTACAATCACAGCTATAATCCCCTCTTTTCCCATCTGTTTAATGTATGAACTATTACAGAACACTCATAGAATTACATTAAGATAATGACTTCAGAAGATGTATTTGATGTATATTGGGAATTGAGTGCAGAAAAAGCCAAATGCACAACGTTATCTTATAGAATGTGTAACCAGCTAATTGATCTATTATCTGCACAGACAAGACCAATTTATATTAACAAATACATTAGCAGCTTGTCAGAACAAACAGTTAAATATGTCAGAGGGAAATTAGAATTGAAGTTTGCCCATGAAATTTTTTTCTATAAAGAAATAGATCATGTAGCACTGAATGTGGTAATAGTTGTAGCCTTCCACCCATTATATTATCATTTTATACACATGGCATACATTAATACTTTAGTCATACACATTGCTCCTGACTAGAAATAATTGAATCGATTTGCTTTTGAATTTCTACCAAAATTTGAAGAATTAGCTGAACCCGGAAAATTTGTACAATTTACGATTTGTGCAAAATGCCAAAAATGGCAACTGCCATTTTACAAATTGCAAAGATTTAATCAACTAAGGAGGGATCACATGACCTCAGGCATGGCCAGGGAGGCTTACCGATAGTGCCTTGTAGCGATCACATCGCAAGGTATAGCACAGCCAATGAGAAAGGACTATTAAAGCGTCTATAAAAGCAAGTTCAGGAAATTCAGCAGCCATATTGGGATGAATTTGGTTAGGAAGAGGATTTCACTGCTCACAATTTTGCAGTAGTGAGAGGAGGACAATTTTGCAATAGTGATGCGGAGATAAAGCATAAAACCGTGTACAAATTTAACATAAAAGGGTTATTTCATTATGATGTTTGTGAGAATTCTATCGTTAAACACCTTAATATGTTGCAATATTTTTGCGCACCTCAAAGTTGCGCAAAAATATTGAGGCATATGATGTTTTCATACTAGTCTTGACGAGCTATGCCAATATAGGTGGAGCATTGGCACATCGGGTGTAGCTCTGTATGTGTTAAGGGCCTGCGGAACGCACCTAATAGATATTAAGGAGAGGTGCGTGTAGTGTTGTTGTGCAGATGAAGGGAACTCCAGAAGGCCACACAGAGATGCTGGATGGTAGGTTTAAACAGCCATACTTTATTTTCCGTTCCTCTCCCCTGCTCCCCTTACCCAGGACTTCCTGCTCCTGCCTTGTCTCCTCCTCCCCATTACATCATTGTTACTAGGCAGAAACTGAAACAAGGATAACAGCAAGCCAATCACAGATATAGTAACAACATCACATCTCTCCTCTTCTCACTAAACAAAACAACATTATAACTGGATAACGGTCCAAAAGTTACATTAGTACGAAGGATTTTTTCTTTTTTTTTTCTTTTTACTGCAGAACATAGTCCAAGAGGTGGGCTGGCGGTCTACGATTTGCCCTCGCTGGATAGCGGTGAGACATCACAGTCCCAGATGAACTTTCTGAGTCCCCTGAGGTATCTTCCCTTGGAACTGCTGAGCTCTGGGGATCCGGCAGGACGTCATCGCTATCTGCCTCGTCTGTTTCTGGGACATAGTTGCAAAGTTTTTTAAAATGGGACAAGTTCCTTGTGGACCTGGCGACCGTGATCTTGAGCAGTAACCATGGTGCCTTTGACTTGTGTGACCTGAAAGGGTTCAGGATAGTATTGTGATGCAAACTTGTCTCTAGGTCTTAGCCTTTTTACCAGGACCCAATCTCCCACCAATACTTCCGGTGGCTTGCAACGATGACTGCTCTTATCTGCATACCTCTTCATCTTCTGTTTGCATTTTGCATCCTTAGTAGCAATTGGGGTTTGAACAGGGCTCTGCGGAACGCTCGGGAGTTTGACACGCATAGGCCTGTTGAACAGCGCAGTGGCAGGTGGTATCCCAGTAGTAGAATGGGGTGTAGCTCTGTACTGTCAAAGAAATCTGTGTAACTCTTGCTGTAAATCCTTGTGCTCCATGGTAGCGATCCTCAAAGTTTTGTTGATTGATTGCATGAACCGTTCCACTTCACCATTGGCCTGAGGCCAGTAAGGAGTTATTTTCCTGTGAGTGAAACCAAGATAGGTTGCGAATAGTGTTGAGCGATACGATACTGCAAATATCGGATATCGGCCGATATTAGCTGTATCGGCCTTTCGATTCCGAATACCGATATTTTCGTCATATCGAATACCGGAATCGGGATTGTCACTGTCATTGTCAGTGTCCGTCGGTCGGGTCTGTCACTGTCAGTGTCCGTCGGTCGGGTCTGTCAGGAGTCAGCGGCACTTACCTGGCAGAAGATCTCCGGCGGTCACGGCCTGGACTGCTTCATGGCCGCCATCCTCTTCTCCCCGGCGGTCACATGCAGTTTCTCGCGATAACTGCAGTGACTGCTGGGTAATCCCGGCCGTAAAGCAGTCAGTCCGATGACGTCACCGCCGGGGAAGCAGGTAATCAGCTGTGCTGCGTCGCGATGACAGGCTCTGCCTGTCATTGCGATGTAGCAGAGCTGGATCGTCGTGGGACTGTCGTTACTATGGACTGCGTCGGACAGGTGGTATACTGTTGGTTTTTTTTTTTTCTGTTTTTACAGGAGATCGATGGCGTCGCAGGAATGAGAGTACAATAAAAGAAATGAAAACTGTGTTGTCTCTTTTATTTCATTAAAAGACTTTTTTCTTGCTGTGTCTTTTTTTTAAACATTTAATAACTTTGGGATTAATAATGGATCGGTGTCTTATTGACACCTCTCCATTATTAACCGGGCTTATTGTCACCGTGCAATCAACGGTGACATTAACTCCTTATTACCCCACTTGCCACCGCTACAGGGCAGTGGGAAGAGCCGGGTAAAGTGCCACAATTGGCACATCTTTTGATGCGCCAAATGTGGGGCTGCTGTAGCCTGGTATTATCAGGCTGTTGAGGGCCAAAATCCATGGGCCTTGACAGTCTTTTAATACCAGGCCGCAGCAGTCTGCATTTTACTTGGCTGGTTAACAAAAATAGGGGGACCCCTACGCCGTTTTTTTTTCGAGGGGATCCCCTATTTTTGTTAACCAGCCAAGCTAAGCAGACTGCTGTGGCCTGGTATTATCAGGCTTGCAAGGTCCATGGATATTGGATCCTTACCAGCCTGAAAAACCAGGCCTCAGCGGTCTGCTTCATTTGGCTGGTTAACAAAAATAGGGGGGACCCACCGCCAATTTTTTTCGAGGGATCCCCTATTTTTGTTAATCAGCCAAGATATGCAGACTGCTGTGGCCTGGTATTATCAGGCTGGCAAGGTCCATGGATCTTGGCTCCTTAACAGCCTGAAAATCCAGGCCTCAGCGGTCTGCTTCATCTGGCTGGTTAACAAAAATAGTGGGGACCCCACGCCATTTTTTTTTCGAAGGGAACCCCTATTTTTGTTAATCAGTTCCCTCTGACGTCACTGATGGTGTCCCTGGCTGACCTGAAGTGAAAGTGGAAAGCAATCAATTAAGCTTTCCACTTCCTCTCCTGTCAGCCAGGAGAGGAGCTCATTCATTTGGGGGTTTACTGTGAGGCTGCAGCATTAGCTGCGGTCCCTGCAGTAAACATTAACCCTTTCTGAAGGATTACACCGTGGGACCTGACTGTGCATGGGATAGGTAAGAATAATTTTGCTTTATTATTTTATTTTTATTACAGGAAATGGTTTTAGCAGGTAAATAAAATATGGTCAAAAACTGTGTGATTATTTCATTAAACTTCTTTTTTATTAAAGTGTGTGTGTTTGATTTTTCTTTCATACAATAGGATTAATAATTGATAGTTGTCTAATTGACAGCTCTCAAATATTAACCTGGCTTAAAGTGACCTTTCAATTGCAAGGTCATTTTAACCCCTTATTAACCCATTCGCCACCGCTACAGGGCAATGGGAATAGACGGGCAAAGTGCCAGAAAGGGCGAATCTAATTATAGATTTGTCTTTTCTGGGGTGTCTGGGGGCAGATGTTAGTAGCCAGGGGGGGGCAAAAATAATGGTCCCTCTCTGGGCTATTATTATCTGCCCCCATTCGCTGGCTTTGTCTGTCTGGTTGCGAAAATAGGGCGGGAGCCCACGCATTTTTTTTAAACAATTTTACACCTCATATATATATATATATACATGTCATTGAATTTGTGACACATATATATATATTTATATTTATAGTTCATACACTTCTACATAGTATAATAGCCGCTAATTCAATTGCCGGCTTTTGTGAAAATGCAGAACCCGACATGAAATGACACTTGGTGTACATAGGGTTAACCATGTCTTTTCATGTCCTTTGCTATCTGATTTGCACAAACAATTACATCAGTCTATGTGTGCAAAATGTCACACCTGTAGGGGTTAATTAAAGGTGTAAATTCGTAGCAAAAAAGTCTGTTTTTTTTACAACGAATTTACACCTTTAATTAACCCCTACAGGTGTGAAATTTTGCACACATAGACTGATGTAATTGTTTGTGCAAATCAGATTGCAAACGACATGAAAAGACATGGTTAACCCTATGTACACCAAGTGTCATTTCATGTCGGGTGCTTCTGTCTTTTCACAGAAGCCGGCTTTACCCGGCAATTGAATCAGAGGATATTTTACTATGTAGAAGTGTATAAACTATACATATATGTATATATATATATGTCACAATGACATGTATATATATATATATGTATTCTATGTGTGTATATTTAGTGTTTACAAGGAAATAAAGGTTTTTTTTAGTTGCGATTTTTTGTTCCCATAGACTTACATTGGACTTCCGGAATCGGATATCGACGATATTTAGTGATATCGGCGATACCATTTCGATACGATATTTTTAGATATCGAGCAGTATCGCTCAACACTAGTTGCGAATGATCGAAAGTCTGTGCTATTAAAAGGTGGTCCATTGTCGGACTTCACTGTTTCCGGTATGCCATATGCCGAGAAGATCTTGTCTAATTTTGGTATAACAGCCCTGGCAGAGGTTGTCGAAACATGTTCAATGACTGGGAACCTCGAATAGTCATCCATGACAACCAGCAGATAGGAGTGATCCGGTAAAACACAGAAATCAACACTAACAGCAGACCACGGGCCCTCTTGCAGGGGTGTCATTTGTAAGGGTGCGCGTCTATGGTCAATTGTAGTTGCTTGGCAAGGTATGCAATTTTCAATGAGTGCCTCTACTTTTTTGTCTAGTCCTGGAAACCAGACTTTCTCTCTCAGTAATTGCTTTGTTTTCACCACCCCTTGATGCCTTGATGAGCCTCGTGGGCCAGATCCAGTACTCTGCTTTGAAGTTTCTGGGGTATCACCAGCCGATTGTTACGCAACAGTAGATTTGAATCAGACACGGAGAGATCATGTCGTGCATTAAAGAAGGCTGTCAAGTAGGTTGTTTGATCCGGTGTTTGGAGGCGGGCTTCAGCAAGAAAATTGCTCCAATTTTTAGATCGAACAGTCTCTATAACTAACTGAAGTTGGTGATCGGAATCCACCGTTTGTTGTATTTCCTCCATAGTCATAGCTTTTGGCACAGAATGTGCAACAATAAAATTGATATGTTCCTCTGCAAGGATAGTTGCTGGGATGTCGTCCTTGGTAGTTTGTGGTGTTGGGTGTCTCGAAAAGTAGTCAGCCGGATTACCAGCTCCTGCCTCGTATCTCAACCGAAACTGGTAGTTCTGTAGGCGGAGCAGCCAGCGTTCAAGTCGTGGGGGAGGCTTTGAAGAATGTTTGTTGAAAAGCGGAATGAGCAGTTTGTGGTCACTTATCACTGTGAATTTATGTCCCATAAGGTACAGATGAAAATGAAGGCATCCCCACACAACCGCAAGAGCTTCCCTTTCAGTTTTTGAATAGCGTTGTTCTGTCTCTGTTAAGGCTTTGCTTGCATAGGAAATGGTAGAAACGTTGCCTTCTTTGGACACTTGTGTGAGAATTGCACCCAGGCCCACCTGACTAGCATCCACGATCAGCTCTGTGGACTTTAGAGGGTCAAAATAGGCCATGACGGTGTCGCCAGTCAGACCGGACTTCATGGAATCGAATGCTGCTTGGTGTTCAGTAGTCCATGTCCAAGGAGTGTCTTTTTTCGTGAGTAGTCGCAGGGGTTCGGAGATCGTGGCCAGATCAGGCATAAATCGCCCACAGTACGTGACTAGTCCTAGAAAACTGCGAACCTCTGACACATTTTGAGGTTGGCTAGCTGACTTTATGGCAGCAACTTTCTGAGGATCTGCTGAAACTCCTTGCTCTGAAAAGATATATCCAAAGAAGCTTAATGACTTTTGGTTAAACTCACATTTTGACGGATTGACAGTTAGATTGCAGGCTTGCAGTCTCTGAAACACTTGCTCTAAGTGAATGTCATGCTCCTCTTGGGTTGTACCATATATAAGAATGTCATCACTGACGTTTAGAACTCCTGCTATTCCAGATAGAACCTGACTGATAACGTTCTGAAATATTTCTGCCGCAGATGAGATACCAAAGTTCAACCTCTTGAATCGTCGTAAGCCCACATGGGTACTAAAAGTTGTAATGTACCTGGAATCTGGATGCAACTCAAGTTGATGATAACCTGATTTTAAATCAATTTTAGAAAATACTTTTGCACCATTCAGGTCTGTGATAATGTCATCAATAGTGGGCGTGATGTGCCTTTCTCTTTGAATAGCCAAATTGGCATGCCGCATATCCACACATAGCCGGAATTTACCAGGCTGCTTTGGTTTTGGTGCAACAACAATGGGCGATACCCAAGGAGTCGGGCCTTCAACTCGTTCAACAACATCAGACGCTTCCAGATCCTGCAGTTCTTGCTCCACAAGTTTGCGGACATGAAATGGGATGCGCCTGTGAGGTTGAACAGACGGCTGTATTGACTGGTCAATATGCAATTTTATCTGAACGTCTTTTAGCTTACCGAGACCTTTAAAGAGATTGGGGTATCTCTGCATGATGTGTTGGGCCGAAGGACCTGTGACGCTATTGACCAGGTTGACCAGACCCAGAGATATAGCACTCCTGCAGCTGAGAAGCGTGTCTGCGGAGCACTCTACTACATATAGTGTCAGTGATGGACTTCCCGTCAGCTGCAAGTTCTGACTGAAATTTGCCACACAGGGTAGTGCAGATGCTGAACCATAAGGAAAAATCTTTAGGCTAGTGCTTTGTAGAGCAGGTCTGTTCGGGAGTTGGCTATAGACTGCACGGCTGATGACGTTTACTGATGCCCCCGTGTCTACTAGGGCTTCCACCGGACTACCATTTATCAGGATAAGTCGCCTTGGACTGGTAAGTGCGTGCAGTGTTTGAGATCCCTCTGCAGTCACTGAGAATAGATAAGTACTGTGAGGCTCGTCAGTAAGCTGCAGCGTTTGGATTTTCTGTGACCTGGGTTGTACTGTGGAATGAGGGGATTGTGGTTTGGATCTACACACTTTTGCAAAATGGTTTTGTTTTCCACAATTATGGCAGGTCCCCCCTTTTGCTGGGCAGACATTCTGGTGAGGATACGACCCTCCTCAGTTGTAGCAAGTTGCCCCCTGCATACGAGGCACAGGCGGTCTCTGTGTCAGCTTTGCTATACAAGATGGTGCTTCCGCCTCGCACTCAATGTTCTCTATGAGTTTAGCTTGTTTTTCGGCGGCATCATTTACACGTGCTGTTTCAAGCAGTTTTGCTAAAGTCATGGTGGGATCTCTGAGTGCTTGTCTCCGTAACTTAGAGGAGATGCAGCCTTGTAAAATCTGCATTTGGATCTCTTTGTCGACATCTGTAAATTCACAGTAAGCTGCAAGGTGCCGTAGTCGGACATGATATTCATCAATGCTTTCTGTTGCTGACTGCTTTAATTGTCTAAACTTGAAGATTTCAAATGCTGCATTTCTGTGTGGGGAGAAATACTTGCTTAATGCTGCCTTACTGAGCTCATAGTCTTTGTCTTCTCCTGTATTAGGCAGAGTAGTGAAGATATCATAGACTTGTTCCCCTGCATAATGTAACAGCATGGCTTTCTTCCTGGTATCATCTGATATGTTCATGGCTTGTAGGAATATATCAAAACGCTTCAGCCATTTCTCCCAACATGCTGCTAGGTTAGCTGGGGACTGATGCACATCAAAAGCAGGGAAGGCAGGTAAACAGGCCATTGTTGTAGAGCTGAAATACCTTTAGCTGATGATGAACGCTTCCTCGTCGCCAGTTGTAGTGTTGTTGTGCAGATGAAGGGAACTCCAGAAGGCCACACAGAGATGCTGGATGGTAGGTTTAAACAGCCATACTTTATTTTCCGTTCCTCTCCACTGCTCCCCTTACCCAGGACTTCCTGCTCCTGCCTTGTCTCCTCCTCCCCATTACATCATTGTTACTAGGCAGAAACTGAAACAAGGATAACAGCAAGCCAATCGCAGATATAGTAACAACATCACAGTGCGTTCGCAGCCCGGGGTCCACCGTGCAGGCAGAGCCTGCTGCTAGTAAGATGGCATGAGTAGCGAACTCTGTTATCCCGCAGAGTCGCTAAAATAAACGCCGTAGTGCGCTGTGGCAGTTAGTGCGAACTCTGTTAATCCACAGAGCCGCTAGCGGGAATGCCACAGCGCTATATGGCGATAAGTGCAAACTCACTTAGCTTCAGTGAGCGGCAAAATAAAACACTAGGGCACTGACTAGCGTTTTAAAGCAAACCCTATTGCATCACAAAGTCGCTGATTAACCCCACTGGGTCCAGGTACACGGTTAACTGCTGTGTGGATAGCAGTCTGTGATCATGCAGTCAGAACACAAGCAATAATCTCCTCACTGGAGTAGCCGGTATTCTAATGGCGTTTTCAGCCGAGCCCTGAACACGTGCATACAATCTCCTCACCGGAGGTGCCGGTATTCTAGTGGCTTATTTCAGCAAGACCTAACCACATGCATACATGACCACACTGGCGCAACCACGTAACGGATTTGCTACTAGCGCAGGTGGCCCAGCCATGCCACCCTTTTATAGTAGCAACTGCAGGACCTACCAGAAAAGGACCAATGCGAAACCATTCCAGAACACATGTAGTTTCAGGACCTTCCTGGCGGACCAATGGGAGTCGCTGCTGTAACCGAGCATGTGACCCCTGATCTCCAATGGGAGATCTTGCCCTGGGCATGCTCAGATGGAGAAAGCAGGGACTTGGTTCCTGAACTGCCTGCTCCAGCACTGGTTATAATAGAGGAACCAGGAAAGACCGCAACAAGCCTCTGCACAGTGTTAAACTGGGCGAGACGCTGGGACCGACGTCTTTGCTGAGCAGGCTCCACTGCGGACGGAGATGGATGGGGGACCGCAGCAGGACTGGTTCGAGACTCCCCTTGTCCAGCAGCGGGAACTCGAACCCTAACAGTATGTCTGTCAAATTTATTGAGAGCCCTTAAGTGCTGAAGGCACAAGGCAGTTAAGAGATGCCCCGATGCACTGTAGATCCTGCAATTAGTCAAAGTGCTGGGGTGTGCATAGTTCCGCGGGTGACAGGTTGTAATTTATGACTATAGCCACTGCGCCATGCCTGTAAGGCTAAAAGCCAGGACCTCCTGGGAGGAGTATAGGTAATGTTTGTGCAGGTGTTGCACTTTCAGTAAGGTGGCCAGTAGGGTTGAGCATTCCGATATCGAAACCCGGTTCCGATACCTGAAATCCAATGTAAGTCTATGGGAACAAAATATCGGAATTAAAAATATTCCGATATTTTGTTCCCATAGACTTACATTGGATTTCAGGTATCGGAACCGGGTTTCGGTATCGGAATGCTCAACCCTAGTGGCCAGGCATCTTTCGAAAGCTATTAACCTGCAGATTAACTTTGATGTTACAGGTTCCCTTTAAAACAGCACAGACCATTGAATATGTTAAGTTAGGTGTCGCCTTACAGTTTTCTGCACCATGATACCTTGCTCCGTCATCGTACATGTGTTAGGTTAGGAAATGCAACATCTATAATGCAAAATGGTCACTCAAACACCTTCCTCTGTGACATGGATGCATATTACATGATCATCATGAATGAGTATAACTATGTGTCCATATCACAGAATATGTTATGTCAAATCCACATGAATTATCAAATGACAGTAGTTTTGTCTCACCGTCACCAGTCCTGTCTTAAGCTGATATGAAATAAAAATATCTGTATGGTACTTTCCATCAATCTACAAACCCACATACAACCTAAAGGCAGGAGGGTGACTTTTGTTTTCAGGCACTATGAACATGATGTAAGTTGGGCAAAATATTTATTTATTTAATTTACTGATTTATATAGTGCCATTAATTTCACAGCGCTTTACAAACATTATTGGCACTGTCTCCGATGGGGCTCACAATATAAATTCCCTATCAGTATGTCTTTGGAATGTGGGAGGAAACCGGAGAACCTGAAGGAAACCCACGCAAACACGGGGAGAACATACAAACTCCTTGCAGATATAAAAATTACTAGTGATTATTAAGCACAGTTTAGTGCTGAGATTTAGTGTTGAGCGATACTGCTCGATATCTAAAAATATCGGATCGGAATGGTATCGCCGATATCACTAAATATCGTCGATATCCGATTCCGATACCGGAAGTCCCATGTAAGTCTATGGGAACCAAATATCGACATTAAAAAAACCCATTCTTGCCTTGTTGGTTAATTGTACATGAAGGAAAACAACAAAGACTAATGTAGAATGTATTGGGGGAGGTTGAGGAGACAATAAAGGCATACATGTTTAACCCAATGCATTGGAATAGCATTATATATATATTTTTTTGAAATACGTTTGGATTGACTAACAAATTGACAATGTTGTTAACCTTTTTTCTATTTTGGCAAATATGTATGTTTCACAACTTCCATGCTCTTCACCTTTTTAACTTTTGCCAGTGCCACACTTTCTCCTTCATAATCTTCAGCAGCATCATCTTTCTCATCAAATTATTCTTCATCTTCACCTTCTTAATCTTCTTCTTAAACTTCTTGCTATTCATGTTTTTGTTTACATTACTAATATTGTTATTATTAAACTAATTAATCTTCTTCATATTCAAATTCTTCATCTTCTTCCTCTTCATCTTCTTCATCATATTCTTATTTGTGACAGAGATTCCTGTACTTGTAATCTGTAAAAGTATGAATTGTTCATCCTTCCGTTCTTGCTGTCACAAAAGATTTAAATTACAACAGTATTTGTCCGTGTTCAGTTTAGCCTGCAGCAGCAGGCATTTTCCAGGGGCACCACGAGGAGGAACGGACTCACCCCCATACACTGCTTAGTCTTCTTCTGCTTAGAATTTAGAGCATATATTTTGCTCTTCATTTTGGTCTTATACTTCATGTTCTTCTGCTTTTTGATCTTCTGCTTATTGTTCTTCTGTCTCTTGTTCTGTATCTTGTAGTTTGTCTTAACCTTCTTTGTCCTGTTGGTGATCTTCTTCTGGGTAATCTTTTATTTTTTCTTTGTGATGGTGTTCAGGCTGGTTGGCTTCATGCTCGTCGTCCTTGTTGTCGTCATCTTCTTCTGGGTGGTCTTTAAGGTCGTCTAATTTCCGAGAACCAGCTGACGTTACTGGAACCCTGACGGGTATCAGATGGAGCAAGAGACAATGGAAGTAACGAGGACCAGCTGACTGTGCTGGAACCCGGAGGGGCAGCAGAAGGAAAAGAGGCAATGTCACAACCGAGTACCAGCTGACGTTACTGTGACACGGTTACTAAGCAGGAGGTACCTGTGCTCCAAAGCACTACCAAGGACCAGCAGACGTTGGTGGAACTCGGATACGGAGATGGAGGCACCTAGGCCAAAGGCACTGGGGAGAATCAGTTGACGGTACTGGACCCCGGACGGGTAGCAGAAGGAAAAGAGGCAATGTCACAACCGAGTACCAGCTGACGTTACTGTGACACGGTTACTAAGCAGGAGGTACCTGTGCTCCAAAGCACTACCAAGGACCAGCAGACGTTGGTGGAACTAGGATACGGAGATGGAGGCACCTAGGCCAAAGGCACTGGGGAGAACCAGTTGACGGTACTGGACCCCGGACGGGTAGCAGAAGGAAAAGAGGCAATGTCACAACCGAGTACCAGCTGACGTTACTGTGACACGGTTACTAAGCAGGAGGTACCTGTGCTCCAAAGCACTACCAAGGACCAGCAGACGTTGGTGGAACTTGGATACGGAGATGGAGGCACCTAGGCCAAAGGCACTGGGGAGAACCAGTTGACGGTACTGGACCCCGGACGGGTAGCAGAAGGAAAAGAGGCAATGTCACAACCGAGTACCAGCTGACGTTACTGTGACACGGTTACTAAGCAGGAGGTACCTGTGCTCCAAAGCACTACCAAGGACCAGCAGACGTTGGTGGAACTCGGATACGGAGATGGAGGCACCTAGGCCAAAGGCACTGGGGAGAACCAGTTGACGGTACTGGACCCCGGACGGGTAGCAGAACGCACCCATGAAAATGTAAGTTGACAGGACGCAAGCCGTCCGCAGTTACCGAATCACACAGTCCTACAGTGGGTGCTTGTCCTATTGTCACAATGGAAACAGCCTTTATTTACATATCCCACAGCACACATAGGAATCACCTAAACTGCAGGCACCATAGAGTCGGCTAACCCGAATGCAACACGACAGCACAACTTATTGGAGGATAATTGACGTTCACACTGCCAGGAAACAGCTGTCGTGCTGTAACCAGGCTGGCCAGGAGTCAGTACCCCTGCCAATTACTTACGAGCAACAAATGGCGGTGTTGTAGCCCAGGGAGTAGAGTTCAGGTGGTAGAAAGATGAACATAACAGGAGACATGGAAAACGTTGCCAAACAGTTATTTAATCTGAAAACGGACAGGCAAATTCAGGTGAGATCCATGCCTTGTTCATTTTCAGAAAAGTAAGCCGGTCTACATTCTCTGAGGATAGTCGCATGCGACGGTCTGTTACTACACCACCTGCAGCACTAAAGACGCGCTCAGATAATACACTGGCAGCAGGGCAAGCCAGCACCTCCAATGCATACTGGCTAAGCTCTGGCCATGTATCCAACTTAGAGACCCAAAATTTGAAAGGGGAAGAGGCATCTGGGAGTACACTTAGAGGGAAAGCCAAGTAGTCTGTCACCATCTTACGGAAACGTTTCTTCCTGGTGACTGGAGCCGTCTCGGATGGTGTAGACCTTGCTGGCGCTGTCACAAAACTTCGCCACATTTGTAACATACAGCTCTTGCCCTGTGCAGAGGCGCTGCTTCTGCTCGCTCTTGTTGTAGAGGTGTCTACACTGCCTCGACGCACAGATCTGCTTTGTAAAGCAGTAGCAGCAGCAGCAGCTCTCTCGGCTGGAATGTACAACAGTATGGATTGCACTAGTGTGTCTTGGTACTCCTGCATTTTACGGTCCCGGTTCACCGGTGTGATGAGGGTTTGTAAGTTGTCCCGGTAGCGAGGGTCTAGGAGGGTGTACACCCAATAATCTGACGTGGTGAGAATGTGGGCGATGCGGCGGTCATTTCTCAGGCACTGAAGCATGAAATCAACCATGTGCTGCAGACTCCCAACTGGCCAACAAAGGCTGTCCTCTGGAAGAGGCGTCATCTCTGCCTCCTCTGCATCACCCCACCCTCGCTCTATATACTGACTAGAGCGTTGTGTACCTCCCTCTGTAGGGATTTCTTCCTCCTCCATTGACTCCTCCTCCTCATCCTCCTCACAAAGTGAGCCCTGCCCAGCCCTTTGTGAGGAACCACGTTGCGCTGACTGTCCTGAAGGTAATTGAATTTGTGACTCCTCATCCTCCACCTCTTCCAAAACCTCTTCCTTTAGTGCTTTCAGTGATTTCTGAAGCAGGCAGATAAGGGGGACAGTCATGCTGACTAGTGCATCATCTGCACTCGCCATCCGCGTTGAGACATCAAACGCACGCAAAACGTCGCAGATGTCCTTCATAGAGGCCCACTCAGTAGTGGTGAAGTGTGAACGGCGCAAATTGCGAGTTGATTGCGCCTGTTGCAGCTGATACTCCATTACTGCTGGCTGCTGCTCACACAACCGCTCCAACATATGTAACGTGGAATTCCACCTGGTGGGTACGTCACATATGATGCGATGTTCAGGAAGGCGAAATCTGACTTGCAGAGCTGCAATGCGCGATCTGGCCATGCTGGAACGTCGCAAGTGAGCGCACTCTAGGCGGACCTTGTGCAGCAGTGCATCAAGATCCGGATAGTCCCTCAAAAAACTCTGCACGACCAAGTTGAGCACATGTGCCAGACATGGTATGTGAGTGAGGTTGCCAAGGCCCAGAGCTGCCACCAGATTTCGGCCATTGTCACACACTACCAAGCCTGGCTGGAGATTAGCTGACAAAAACCACACGTCGCTCTCCTGCTTGATGGCATCCCAGAGCTCCTGCGCTGTGTGGCTTCGATTCCCCATGGAAATTAATTTCAGAACGGCCTGTTGACGTTTGGCCACGGCTGTGCTCATATCGGTCGCAACAGGTAAGCGTTCACGGGTCCATGTGGAGGTATACCGTGACGGCTCGTGCAGCGATGATTCTGAGGAACTGGAGTAGGAGGAGGAATCAATGTGTACAGACTGGATTCCTGCAATCCTTGGAGTTGGCAGAACACGTACAGCGCCACTGGCAAGATCTGTACCCGGCTCCACAACATTGACCCAATGGGCAGTGAGGGAAAGGTATCGTCCCTGGCCATGGGTACTGGTCCACGCATCGGTGGTCAGGTGGACCCTGCTACTGACGGCGTTTAGTAGCGCATGTTTAATGTTTCCCTCGACATGTTTTTGCAGAGCAGGGACGGCTTGCCTGCTGAAATAAAATAGACTTGGCACATTATATTGTGGGACTGCCAATGCCATAAAGTTCCTGAAACTGTCAGTCTCCACCAGCCTGAATGACAGCATTTCAAGGGACAGGAGTTTTGCAATGCCAGTATTCAGAGCCTGTGCTCTGGATGGTTTGCCGAGTATGGCCGTCTTTTATCCCATGCCTGTGGTACCGATGGCTGTTTTGTGGTCTGGGAGTGTGACGATGAATGTGAACTTGCTGCTGTGGGTGGAATAACAGTTTGTCTATGGACAACAGTGACCGAGGTTCTTCCATGGAGATCCTGTGAGGAAGCCGAACCAGGTGTGTGTGAGCTGGAGGTAGAGGCTCCAACACGACCTGAAGATGTAGGTGCTGCTGTAGGTTGGCCTACATCTCCAGTGTGTCTTTGTAACTCAGCTACGTGCTTTGTCCGTACATGTTTCCACATATTTGTGGTATTCAGGTTACTGATATTTTTACCTCTTTTAACTTTTTGCTTACACAGCTTGCATTGAACATAGCAAATATCATCTACAAGTCTGTCAAAAAAGGACCACGCAGTGCAAGTCATGGGAGCGCCAATTTTGACATTTCTAAGAGAACTGCTCCCAACAGGTGCCAAACTGGAGGCTACAGGCAAGGAGTCTGCAGCCTACCTCTCCCTCCTCTTTGTACCGTTGGGACAATCTCTTCCTCAGAGCTGCTCCCACCACCTTCCTGTTGCTCACGCCATGTTGGGTCTCGGACTTCATCATCTCCACTACCCTCTTCCAACACCTGCTGCTGTTGGATGGTCTGGGCAGCACCATGCTCCACAAAACCTGGCACCTGAGTCATCATCATCATAAGATGCGTTCTGCGGTGTGCTGTCCATCGGCACTGGCTCACCCGCCTCTTCAGATTGAGAGAGACACAGCTGTTGCGCATCACTGCATACTCCCTCTTCTTCAAATTGCAGAATGCTGCTTGCCTGTGCCCGTGTTTGCGAGCCAACAGATTCTGAGAACAGAAGCAGAGACTCAGCTGGCTCCTGTACAGAACTCTCTGACTGCCTGGGCAATTTGACAGGCGGTGAACAGACAGATGGTTGCTCAACAGTGTTGTGTTCCTGAGAGGAGGTGGAAGGAATTGAAGTCGATGCATTGGCTGCCATCCAACCAACAACGGCTTCAATTTGTTCTTCCCGCAGCAGGGGGGCACGCCGAGCTCCTACCAAAGTGCGCATAAAGGAACGCTCATGGGTAAAACTGGTGGATGCTGTGTCACTGAGGGTGGCAGCAGCCACAGAATCCCCACGTCCTCTCCCTGCTGAAACTCCACGGCCACGACCACGTGCCTTACTCCCTGCCTTCTTCATCTTGGTAGATTGATAAAAAAAGTCAGAAAAGTTATAAGGCCTAAGTGTGGTTATTACGCAGAGACTGAAGTGAACACTGAAACACAACTGTTCACAATCTGTGAAAGGCTACTCTTTGTCTACTTCTATAGTGTTTGCAACCAATGTATTGGATACGGATGGAAGGCGTCACACTAATAGATTTTTTATTTTAAATGGAATGGAGCAGAACCAATTGGAAGAAATGAAAAGGATGAGGCACTGAGACACGTCAGCAGAGTACAAGCAGCAGTGCTTGAACAAGTATGGGCGTGATGTGCACTCAAAAAATAAAACACAGACTGAAGTGAACACTGAAACACAACTGTTCACAATCTGTGAAAGGTACTCCTTTGTCTATTCTATAGTGTTTGCAACCAATGTATGGATACGGATGGAAGCCGTCACATAATGATTATATTTATTTTAAATGAATGAGCAGAACCAATTGGAGAGAAATGAAAGGTGGCACTGAGACACGCTCGCGAGTACAAGCAGCGTGCTTGAACAAGTAACTGGAGCGTGATGTGCACTCAAAAATAAAAACACAGACTGAAGTGAACACTGAAACACAACTGTTACAATCTGTGAAAGGCTATCCTTTGTCTACTTCATAGTGTTTGCAACCAATGTATTGGTACGGATGGAAGGGTCACATAAAGATTAATTTTTTTAAATGGAATGAGCAGATCCAATTGGAAAGAAATGAAAGGTGAGGACTGAGACACGCTCAGCAGAGTACAAGCACAGTGCTTGAACAAGTAACTGGAGCTGATGGCACTCAAAAAAAACCAGACTGAAGTGAACACTGAAACAACTGTTCCAATCTGTGAAAGGCTACTCCTTGCTACTTCTATTTCACATGTATGGAGAGGAGCGTACACATGTATATTTTTTAATGGAATGGGCAGACATTGGGAAATGAAAGGAGAGGCATGGACCGTGCGGTCAAGCGCGTGCTTGAAGTAAGAGGTATGTACTAAATAAAAGACTGAAGTGACACTGAACACAATGTTCAATTGTGAAGGCAACTGGATAAATAAAGTGGCCGATATAAAACATTACGTTGGATATGGATAAAAAAAACAGAGAAGTGAACATGAAAACACTGTCCATTAACTACTCGCTATGTTTGCCAAGTTGGACGGAGGCACACTAAGAATTTATAAGTGGAGCGACATTGGGGTGAGAGCACTGAGACACGCTCAGGTCAGCAGCTGCTTACAGTAACTGGAGGATTGACTCAAAAAAAAAAACGACTGAGTGACATGAACACAAGTTACAATCTTGAAAGGTTCTTGTCATTTATAGTGTTGACCAATGTATGGTAGATGAAGCGGTACATATAGTTTTTATTTTAAATGATGGAGCAGAACATGAGAGAAATGAAGGTAGGCACTAGACACGCTCAGAGGTAAGCAGCAGTGCTTGAAAAGTAACTGGGGTGATGTGCATCAAAATAAACACAGATGAGTGACATAAACACATGTCAATCTGGAAGGCTCTCTTTGTCTACTTCATAGTGTTGCAACAATGTATTGGATACGGATGGAAGCGCGTACATAATGTTATTTTTTTTAAATGTGGAGCAGACAATTGGAAAATGAAAGGATGGGCACTGAAACCTCGCAAGTACAAGGCAGTGCTTGAACAGTAACGGTGATGTGACTCAAAAAAAAAAACAGATGAAGTACACTGAAACAAATGTTCACAATTGTGAGGTACTCTTTGTTACTTCTATAGTTGCAACAATGTATGGTACGATGGAAGGCGTACTATGATTATATATTAAATGGAGAGCAAACCATTGGAAGAAATGAAAGGATGAGGCACTGAGACGTCAGCAGAGTAAAGCAGCAGGCTGAACAAGTATGGACGTGTGGCTCAAAAAATAAAAAACACACTGAAGTGACCTGAAACACAATGTTCACAATCTGTGAAGGCTACTCTTTGTCTACTTTATAGTGTTTGCAACCAATGTATTGGATACGGATGGAAGCGCGTCACACTAATAGATTATATTTATTTTAAATGGAATGGAGCGAACCAATTGGAGAGAAATGAAAGGATGAGGCACTGAGACACGCTCAGCAGAGTACAGCAGCAGTGCTTGAACAAGTAACTGGAGCGTGATGTGCACTAATAAATAAAAAACACAGACTGAAGTGAACACTGAAACACTGTTCACAACTGTGAAAGGATATCCTTTGTCTACTTCTATAGTGTTTGCAAACCAATGTATTGGATACGGATGGAGCGCGTCACACTAATAGATTATATTTATTTTAAATGAATGGAGCAGAACCAATTGGAGGAAATGAAAAGGATGAGGCACTGAGACACGTCAGCAGAGTACAAGCAGCAGTTTGAACAAGCAACTGGAGTCGTGCATGTGCACTAAATAATAAAAAACAGACTGAAGTGAACACTGAAACTACAACTTTTTCAAATCTGTGGAAAGGCACCCTTTGTTACTTCTATAGTGTTTGCATACAGTATGGATACGAAGGAAGGCGTCACACTAATAGATTATATTTATTTTAAATGGAATGAGAGCAAACCAATTGGAGAGAATGAAAGGATGAGCACTGAGACACGTCGCAAGCTACAAGCGCATTGCTTGAACAAGTATTGGACGTGATGTGCATCAAAAAATAAAAAACCAGACTGAAGTGAACACTGATAATAATGTTCACAATCTGTG
>JARQOD010008185.1:0-36552 GCA_033576555.1 Oophaga sylvatica | reverse complement strand
ATGAAGTCTGAAGACTACCAACAAATTTTGCAGCATAATGTAGGACCCAGTGTGAGAAAGCTGGGTCTCCCTCAGAGGTCATGGGTCTTCCAGCAGGACAATGACCCAAAACACACTTCCAAAAGCACTATAAAATGGTTTGAGAGAAAGCACTAGAGACTTCTAAGGTGGCCAGCAATGAGTCCAGACCTGAATCCCATAGAACACCTGTGGAGAGATCTCAAAATGGCAGTTTGGAGAAGGCACCCTTCAAATATCAGGGACCTGGAGCAGTTTGCCAAAGAAGAATGGTCTACAATTCCAGCAGAGCATTGTAAGAAACTCATTGATGGTTACCAGAAGCGGTTGTTCGCAGTTATTTTATTATTATATTATTTTATTATTATTATACATTTATATAGCGCCATTTATTCCATGGCGCTTTACATATGAAAAGGGAAAATATAGACAGGTACAATAAACGTGTGCTAGACAAGGGACACACAAGTACAGAAGGAGAGAGGACCCTGCCTGCGAGAGCTCACAGTCTACAGGGATGGGTGAGGATATACTAGGAAAGGGTAGAGCTGGTCGTGCGATGGTTCAGTAGACTGAGGATCATTGTAGGCTGTAGGCTTGTCGGAACAGGTGGGTCTTCAGGTTCTTCTTGAAGGTTTCCGTTGTTGGTGAAAGTCTGATGTTTTGCGGCAGGGAGTTCCAGAGTATGGGGGAAGCCCGGGAGAAGTCTTGTATGCGGTTGTGGGAAGAAGAGATGAGGGGGGAGTCGAGAAGGAGATCTTGAGAGGATCGAAGGTTGTGTGTGGGTAGGTAGCGGGAGACCATGTCACAGATGTATGGAGGAGAAAGGTTGTGGATGGCTTTGTATGTCATGGTTAGGGTTTTGAACTGAAGCCTCTGGGCAATAGGAAGCCAGTGAAGGGCCTGGCATAGGGGGAGGCTGGGGAATATCGGGGAGACAGGTGGATTAGTCGGGCAGCAGAGTGTAGGATGGACTGGAGTGGTGCCAGAGTGCTAGAGGGGAGGCCAGACAGTAGGAGGTTGCAGTAGTCGAGGCGGGAGATGATAAGGGCGTGCACTAGTGTTTTTGTGGTTTCATGGTTGAGGAATGAGCGGATCCGGGAAATATTTTTGATTTTGAGGAGGCAGGAGGTGGCGAGGGCTTGAATGTGTGGTTTGAAAGAGAGGGCAGAGTCGAGGATCACCCCAAGGCACCGAGCATGCGGGACTGGGGAAAGCGAGCAGCCATTGACATTGATGGATAGGTCTGGTGGAGGGGAAGAATGAGGTGGGGGAAAGATGATGAATTCTGTTTTGTCCATGTTAAGTTTGAGAAAGCGAGCAGAAAAGAAGGCTGAGATAGCAGACAGACACTGTGGGATTTTGGTCAGTAGGGAGGTGAGGTCAGGTCCAGATAGGTAGATCTGCATGTCATCGGCGTAGAGGTGATACTGCAAGCCGTGGGATTCTATGAGCTGTCCCAGGCCGAAGGTATAGATGGAGAAGAATAGGGGTCCTAGGACTGAGCCTTGAGGAACACCGACAGACAGGGGGCGAGGTGAGGAGGTGGTGTGTGAGAGGGAGACACTGAATGTTCGGTCTGTTAGGTATGATGAGATCCAGGATAGGGCCAAGTCTGTGATGCCAAGAGATGAGAGAATCTGTAGCAGGAGGGAATGGTCCACGGTGTCGAAGGCAGAAGACAGGTCCAGGAGAAGGAGGACAGAGTAGTGTCGCTTGCTCTTGGCGGTTAGCAGGTCATTAGTGACTTTAGTTAGGCCAGTTTCAGTTGAGTGATGCGGTCGGAAGCCGGATTATAAACAGTCAAAGAGGGAACAGGAGGAGAGGTGGGAGGACAGTTCGAGATATACATGCTGTTCCAGTAGTTTTGAGGCGTAGGGGAGAAGAGATATCGGGCGATAGTTAGACACAGAGGATGGGTCGAGGGAGGGCTTTTTGAGGATGGGAGTGATTGAGGCATGTTTGAAGGATGAAGGAAAGACACCATTTGTAAGTGAAAGGTTGAAAAGGTGTGTGAGAGTAGGGATGAAGACTGTGGCAAAGTTAGGGATGAGGTGGGACGGCAGTGTGTCAAGCGCGCAAGTGGTGAGGTGTGATCGTGACAGGAGAGTGGAGAGCTGATCTTCTGTCATGGTGGTGAAGCTGGTTTTGGAAGAACAGGGCTGAGTGGCTAAGAGGGGCATTGGCGGCTGCGGGCCAAAGCTTTCTCTGATCATATCAATCTTTTGCTTAAAGAAGGAGGCAAAGTCTTCAGCAGAAATGAGAGGAGAGGGAGGAGGTGCTTGGGGACGGAGTAGAGAATTGAAAGTGTTGAAGAGCTGTTTAGGGTTGTGAGACAGGGAGGATATGAGAGATGCGAAGTAAGTTTGTTTTGTGGCAGACAGCGTGGACTTGAAGCTGGCGAGGGACTGCTTGTATGCGTTGAGGTGCTCGGTAGAATGGGTTCTCTTCCATCTCTGCTCGGCAGCCCTGGAAGCCCGTCTCAGTTCTTTGGTCAGGCCGGTCAGCCAGGGCTGCCTGTTGATTGTACGAGTTATGCTCTGCGTGAGGGGGGCGGCCGAATCAAGTGTGGCTTTTATTGTGGTGTTATAAAATGTGGCAGCAGCATCTGTGTCATTAAGTGAGGCTATGTCTGTGAGAGGGAGGATATAGAAAGATAACTTGGCACTCAACTTTTATGAAGAAAGATATATTTTATTGCAGTCCAAACAAAACAACGTTTCGGTCCAGACAGGACCTTCATCACAGTACTGCAAAATTAACATAATGCTTATATAAAAATGTGTACAATATGATTACTTGTATAACATGATTAAATTTGAGGAAGTAAACGCTTCTAAGTCTATTTTTAAATAAAGAAAAAGGAATTATGAAAAATCAAAGAAAAGAAAAAAAAAAAAAAAGGACGCCTACCCGACTGCTTTATTGAAGAGAGTCCAATTTGTGGACTAATGGTGACACATGACGTGTGTGAATCTGAAGACTGAACAACGTATGCATTGGTGAATAAAGTGTTTCGTGGATAAGAGACAACAAACAAGTGTTTGTAATTTCTATAGTGGAGAAATATATCTATATGAAGAAACAATGTGTCAGTTAATATTATTCAAACTGAATAGTGCACATTAATATTGGGAAATTGTGCAGTGACCAGTGGGCTATATTAATTTATAAGACACAAAATATTGTACCTGAGAAAATATCGAAAATTGGAGTTCTCAGTATGGACTGGATTAATTGCATACACCTAAGAATAAATAGGTTTGCAGATATTATCGCCAATTGATGTGTTAATACACCCAAATATTGGTAGTATAGAGCAGGGTTCCCCAACTCCAGTCCTCAAGGCCCACCAACAGGTCATGTTTTCGGGATTTCCTTAGTATTGCCCAGGTGATAATTGCATCACGTGTGCAATACAAAGGAAATCCTGAAAACATGACCTGTTGGTGGCCTTAAGGACTGGAGTTGGGGAACACTGGCATAGAGAAATCCATAAGGGGTATGGGTGTAAAAAAGGATATAATGTCAAGAGTATTAAATGCTCTTACTGTATGGCGTAATTATATCTCCTAATGGTCTCTGTTACTGGCGGTAACCCAGATCCATCTAAAATAAATATGGTGCTTATGAGGAATAATGATATACTAATACTGTAGTGCCCAAAATATGGAGGGGTCTTACACATGTGCGGCAGGTAACGTCACCTTGCACTATAGATAACGATAGTGACTCCAAAGCTGCCTGAAAAAGCACATAATGAAGCACATAAAAAATCACTTGGAGGATCAGACGCACATAAAAGGTCTGGGTGTCAGGAAAGTTATCTTACCGGTGGTGGTACAGCGTAGTTGCTCAGGGCCTCTCCCAACGCGGTATCCGCCGCTTGTTGGAGCGAGGTCCTGGGCTATCTGACCGCATTTGTATGTGTGTACCTATTTCTGGTACCGGAGATGACAGTGTCCGTGTGTGTAATACAGTACCACAAGGACGGGAGCCAGGAAGAAGCGTTACAGTAAGCGCTGTTCCCCGACACTGGGTGCTGAACACGGCTCTCATCATTCTCCCCGACTCTGTGTGGGGACCCCTCTATTCTTGATAACCAACCTTGCTGAAGCTGATAGCTGAGGGTTGCAGCCACACTGATTTTCGTGTTATCAAATATGGGATTCACACTTTTTTTTTTACTATTAGTTCAGCGCAGGAGCGTGAATTCCCTTCGCGTCCTGCTGTCATTGTTATTACAGCAGCAGGGTAGTGATAAGTAAGCTAGTGCACACGTCAGGAATTGCGTTTTTCGCTGAAAACGCGCAAAAACGATGTATTATCTTTATTTAAATGAATTCGCAATTTGTACATGTTTTTTCGCAAAAAACGCATCGGAATCTAGCACATTATAATTGCGGATTTCTAGCGTTTCCGCTTTATGACCCAGAAATTCAGGAAATGCGGTAAACTCAACCGCTCAAAACCACAAACGCGCTAATCCGCTAAAAAAAACGCGCTTTTGCGCAAAAGTCGTTGCTCAGAATATTCTGCAAACATTTTGCAAAGTGTGCACTTAGCTAATCGCATAGCTGCTGCTGCTTATACTAATGTAATCATCATCTCCTGCTTGTGCGATGCCGAGAGCAGGAGAGATGAAGCCTGTCTGCACACGCGAAATAGCGCTTACTGTAACGCTTCTTCCCTGGCGCCGATGCTTGTCACATGGATGACATCCATGTGTGTTATGCGTATGCACGTGTGCTGGATGTTTTGTAGCCTGTGCTGACATTAAAAAAGGACATGTCAGCGTGTTTTTCCCACGGACACACAGTCCTTGGAAACACACTGACATGTGTACAGACCCATTCACTTGAATAGGCAAATAGCACTCCGTTTCTCAACATGGCTAAGTAGCACTGTACAGCCACATACGAGGTATTGCCACGTTCAGTAGAAATTGAGGGACAAATTTTGTTGCCGTTTTTACCCAAATGTAAAATCTTTGACAAACAAAATTTTGGTGGTAAAAATGTAGTTATTTTGTCCTCACTGCCCAATGGTATAAAATTCTGTGACACATCCATGGTGTCAATATGATCACAGCACCCTTAGATGAATTCATTGAGAGGTGTAGTTCATAAAATAGGGTCACTTATTTGGGGTTCTGCTGTTTTGGCCCTCATGGGCTCTCCCAGTGGGTCATGGCACCTGCAAACCATAACAGCAAAATTTGGCACTCAGTCCCTTCTGAGCTCTGCCATATTCCCAAACAGTGGTTCCCCCCCACATATGGTGTATCAGCGTACTCAGGACAAATTGCACAATAACTCTTGGGGTCTAATTTTTTCTATTACCTTTGGGAAAATAAAAAAAATGGGACGGAAAAATCATTTTTGTGGAAAAAATGTGATTTTTTTTATTTTTACGGCTCTACATTATAAACTTCTGTGAAGCACTTGGGATTTCGAAGTGTTCACCACACATCTAGATAAGTTCCTTAGGGGTCTAGTTTCCAAAATGGTGTCACTTGTGGGGGGTTTCCACTGTTTAGGCACATCAGGGACTCTCCAAACGCGACATGGTGTCCGATCTTAATTCCAGCCAATTTTGCTTTGAAAAAGTAAAATGGCGCTCCTTCCCTTCCAAGCTCTGCCATGCGCCCAAACAGTGGTTTACCTCCACATATGAGGTATCAGAATACTCAGGACAATTTGAACAACAACTTTTGGGGTCTAATTTCTCCTATTACCCTTACACAGCTGCGTGTATTGGGTGCCATAACATGTAATTTGTACATTTTTTTTCTATTTTGTAATAAAGCAAGCCTTTTTATCAGCTGGACTCAATCCACTATTTTTCTAAAAAAAAAATATAGCTCTTAGAAAATGGAATTGTAAAAATCTTTTTTTTTTTGCTGTTAATTTGTTTATTCTGCCTAACAAAGATTTGTAAGACTCAGCTCACATTTATCCTACACTCTATGTTGAGCACTTACACCGGGATTTCTGTGTAAATCTCTGAAATGCCTGATTCAGACGGAACCTCTGGCAGAAGATTCCCTATAATGAGGCAGATGGAGACACTGTGGGTGCTGTCTGGCCTATGATCTGGTGCTGTCCTTCTTTTTAGGCGTGTACAACAGAGCGGTTGGCCACAGTTTTGTTTACATCTAAAAAGGACACCGCTGAACAGAACTTTGATGCCTCATTATAGTGAATTGATTCCTTGGAGGACTTCAACTGAAGGACGTCATTGGAGTTTTAGATGGAAACCCCGATGTAAGTGCTCAGCATAGAGCACAGGAAAAATGTGATCCAAAATTTTATGTAAGATGTTACCAATAAAAGCTTCAACTCAAGCTGCCAAAAAAGCAAGTCTCCAGTCAGGTCGATTAGCTGTCAGTGGAAATATAGGAGGCTTCCAAATTACTGGTAGCACAAAAGCCCTGAAAGAGCTTTGTCGTTTCTTAACCCCACCAAAAAAAATCCAGTGAATTCTGCGTTCTCAAATCTTAATTCCCCCCTCCCTTGTGAAACCTACAATGTACCTAAACCACATTTAGCATCCACATGTTTGGAATTTCTGTAGCAATGAGAGCCAGATTAACTCCTTCATGACCCAGCCTATTTTGACCTTAAAGACCTTGCCATTTTTTGCAATTCTGACCAGTGTCCCTTTATGAGGTAATAACTCAGGAACGCTTCAACGGATCCTAGCGATTCTGAGATTGTTTTTTCGTGACATATTGGGCTTCATGTTAGTGGTAAATTTAGGTCGATAAATTTTTGATTTTATTTGTGAAAAAAATGGAAATTTGGCGAAAATTTTGAAAAATTCGCAATTTTCAAATTTTTTATTTTTATTCTGTTAAACCAGAGAGTTATGTGACACAAAATAGTTAATAAATAACATTTCCCACATGTCTACTTTACATCAGCACAATTTTGGAAACAAATTTTTTTTTGTTAGGAAGTTAAGGGTTAAAAGTTGACCAGCGATTTCTCATTTTTACAGCAAAATTTACAAAACCATTTTTTTTAAGGGCCACCTCACATTTGAAGTCTCTTGAGGGGTCTATATGGCAGAAAATACCCAAAAGTGACACCATTATAAAAACTGCACCCCTCAAGCTACTCAAAACTACATTCAAGAAGATTATTAACCCTTCAGGTGCTTCACAGGAACTAAAGCAACGTGGAAGGAAAAAATGGACATTTTAATTTTTCCAACAAAAATTTTATTTCAGCATCAATTTTTTCATATTTGCATGGGTAACAGGATAAAATGGATCCTAAAATTTGTTGGGCAATTTCTCCTGAGTACACCGATACCTCATATGTGGTCATAAACCACTGTTTGGGCGCACAGCAGGGCTCAGAAGGGAAGGAGCGCCATTTGACTTTTTGAATGGAAAATATGCTGGAATATTTAGCAGTTGCCATGTCGCATTTGGAGAGTCCCTGTGTGCCTAAACATTGGAGCTCCCCCCACAAGTGACCCCATTTTGGAAACTAGACCCCCCAAGGAACTTATCTAGATGCATAGTGAGCACTTTGAACCCCCAGGTGCTTCACAAATTGATCCTTAAAAAAAATAAAGTACTTTTTATTCACAAAAATTTTCTTTTAGCCTCAGTTTTTTGATTTTTACATGGGGAACAGGATAAAACGGCTCATAAAATTTGTTGGGCAATTTCTCCTGAGTACACAGATACCTCATATGTGGTCATAAACCACTGTTTGGGTGCACGGCAGGGCCCAGAAGCAGGGCCGGCTCCAGGTTTTTATGGGCCCCGGGCGAAAGAGCCTCAGTGGGCCCCTTTAACACAGACCACAATTCATGATGCACAGATACGGCAGAGAAATATAGGTACAGTACAATGCCAAATACTTCACTTCTTCCATTACATGAGTGATATCTATTGTAAATTGTACAATAGCTCAAAAACCGCCAAATCCTCGCAGCGCACAGTACAGACTGGACAGTACAATCCTCCATACAATATTATGGGCACCACATAGTCTCCCCCTCATCACCCATATAATATCCCATGCAGGATGTCACCCCCCATCCCCATATAATGCTCCATACAAAATACTGGACCCAATATAATGCTCATACAGGATACTGGTTCCCATATAATGCTCCATACAGGATACTGGTCCCCATATAATGCTCCATACAAAATATGGAACTCTCCTCTGCGCTGTGTTGCGTTCTGCACTGTTACGGCTCAGGAAAGGGCGCTGTGGAAAGACTCCCCATTATCATCATCATTGCCTCCCCAT
The DNA here is from genome assembly GCA_033576555.1 of Oophaga sylvatica. Lineage (NCBI taxonomy): Eukaryota > Metazoa > Chordata > Amphibia > Anura > Dendrobatidae > Oophaga > Oophaga sylvatica. Next base: position 28,258 of record JARQOD010008185.1, on the reverse strand, counting down.
CATCATCATCGCCTCCCCATCATCATCATTGCCTCCCCATCATCATCATTGCCTCCTCATCATGATCATTGCCTTCTCATCATCATCATGGCCTCCCCATCATCATCAATGCCTGCCCATCATCCTCATTGCCTCCCTATCATCATCAATGCCTGCCCATCATCATCATCGCCTCCCCATCATCATCATAGCCTCCCCATTATCATCAATGCCTGCCCATCATCATCATGGCCTCCCCATCATCATCATGGCCTCCCCATTATCATCAATGCCTGCCCATCATCATCATGGCCTCCCCATCATCATCAATGCCTGCCCATTATCATCAATGCCTCCCCATCATCATCAATGCCTGCCCATTATCATCAATGCCTCCCCATCATCATCATGGCCTCCCCATCATCATCAATGCCTGCCCATCATCATCATGGTCTCCCCATCATCATCAATGCCTGCACATCATCATCAATGCCTGCCCATCATCATCATCGCCTCCCCATCATCATGATCGTCTCCCCATCATCATGATTGCCTCCCCATCTTCATCAATGCCTGCCCATTATCATCATCGCCTCCCCATCATCATCAATGCCTCCCCATCATCATCAATGTCTCCCCATCATCATCATCCGCACTACCCTCCCCCCACCACCATCACACAGACAGCACCGCAGCACTCTCTCACATACATACATACACACACACATACACAAAGCACCGCACTACATACACACACACTGATACACACAAACACACACATCACATCTCACCTATCCGGCATCCGCGCGCTCTCTGCCACAGCCGGCCGCTGAATGATGACGTCATTTAGTGGCGCTGCTGTGAGAGGAAGCGCAGGCGCCCCTTGGAGACCAGAGCTGTGGCAGCGGAGGCACGGGGCTCAGAGGTATTACGCCGGCTGCTGCCGGGGCTCTGAGCAAGCGGGGGGCCCAGTAGCGGTGCTGGCACCGCTAACGGGCGCCGGGGTGCTCGACGGCGAGTGGGCCCCCCGCCTGCTCAGGGCCCCGGCACTTGCCCGGTTGTGCCGGGTGCTGACGCCGGCCCTGCCCAGAAGGGAAGGAGCGCCATTTGACTTTTTGAATGGAAAATTAGCTCCAATCGTTAGCGGACACCATGACGCGTTTGGAGAGCCCCTGTGTACCTAAACAGTGAAAAAACTCCACATGTGACACCATTTTGGAAACTAGACCTCTTATCGAACTTATCTAGATGTGTTGTGAGCACTCTGAACCCCGCAGTGCTTCACAGAAGTTTATAACGCAGAGCAGTGAAAATAAAAAAATCATTTTTTTCCTCAAAAATGATTTTTTAGCCCGCTATTTTTTATTTTCACAAGGGTAACAGGAGAAATTGGACCACAAAAGTTGTTGTGCAATTTGTCCTGAGTACACCAATACCCCATATGTGGGGGGAACCACTGTTTTGGCACATGGGAGAGCTCAGAAGGGAAGGAGCGCCATTTTGGAATGCAGACTTGATGGAATGTTCTGCGGGCGTCATGTAGCGTTTGCAGAGCCCCTGAGGTACCTAAACAGTAGAAACCCCCCACAAGTGACCCCATTTTGGAAACTAGACCCCCCAAGGAGCTTATCTAGATGTGTAGTGAGCACTTTGAACGCCCAAGTGCTTCACAGAAGTTTATAAACGCAGAGCAGTGAAAATAAAAAAATCATTTTTGTTTCTCAAAAATCATTTTTTAGCCCGCTATTTTTTATTTTCCCAAGGGTACCAGGATAAATTGGACACCAAAAGCTGTTGTCCAGTTTTTCCTGAGTACGCTGGTACCCCATATGTGGGGGGTAACCACTGTTTGGGCACACGTCAGGGCTTAGAAGGGATGTAGTGACGTTTTGAAATGCCGACTTGATGGAATGGTCTTGTTACGTTTGCAGAACCCCTGATGTGCCTAAACAGTAGAAACCCCCACAAGTGACCCCATTTTGTAAACTAGACACCCCCAAGAAACTTATCCAGATGTGTGGTGAGCACCTTGAACCCCCACGTGTTTCACAGAAGTTTATAATGCCGAGCCATGAAAATAAAAAATAATTTTTTTCCTCAAAAACTGATTTTTTTAACATGCAATTTTTTATTTTCACAAGGATAACAGGAGAAATTGGACCACAAAAGTTGTTGTACAGTTTGTCCTGAGTACACTGATATCCCATATGTGGGAGAAAACTACTGTATGGGCACACATCGGGGCTCGGAAGGGAAGTAGTGACATTTTGAAATGCCGACTTGATGGAATGGTCTGCGGGCGTCATGTTACGTTTGCAGAGCCCATGATGTGCCTAAACAGTAGAAACTCCCCCCAAGTGACCCCATTTTGGAAACTAGATCCCCCAAGGAACTCCTCTAGATGTGTGGTGAGCACTTTGAATCTCCAAGCTCTTCACAGAAGTTTATAACGCAGAGCTGTGAAAATAAAAAATCATTTTTTTTTTCCACAAAAATAATCTTTTTGCCTCCAAATTTTTATTTTTATAAGGGTAACAGGAGAAATAGGGCCCCAAAAGTTGATGTGCATTTTGTCCTGAGTACGCTGATATCCCATATGTGGGGGGGGAACCACTGTGATCGCCTTACTGCGATCTTTGGGAGGCACAATGAACAAATTCACAAAAGGTGAAGAATTGGTTTTCTTTTTTGCGCCGTTCCTCGTGCGGTATTAGTGATTAGGCGACTTTATTCCTCGGATCGGTGCGATTACAGCGATACCAGATTTACACCTTTTTTCATGTTTAGCTTCTGTCACACCTAAAAGATGCTTTTTTTTGGAATAATTTTTTGTAAGAAATTTTTGCATCACCGTATTTTGAGAGCTATAATTTTTCCATATTTCGGCCGACAGAGTTATCTGTGGGCTTATTTTTTGTGGGAAGAGCTGACGTTTTTATTGGTACCATATTCGGGCACATAACGTTTTTTGATCGCTTCCTATTCCGATTTTTGTGGAAGCAGAATGAACAAAAACCAGCAATTCAGGAATTGTTTTTTTTTTTCCTCCGTTCCGCGTGTGGTAAAATTGATAAATCAGCTTTATTCTTCGGGTCACTACGATTACAGCGATATCTCATTTATATATTTTTTTATGTTTTGGCGTTTTTTACACAATAAAAAATTTTATAGAAAAAATTATTATTTTTGCATCAGTTTATTCCGCGAGCTATAACTTTTTTATTTTTTTCGCTGATGATGCTGTATAGCGGCTTGTTTTTTGCGGGACAAGATGACGTTTTCAGCGGTACTATGATTATTTATATCTGACTTTTTGATCGCGTGTTATTGCACTTTTTCCAAGCGGTATGATGATACCGCTTGGAAAAAGTATAATTTACTACTTTTTTTTTTTTTTTACGGCTTTCACTGAAGGGGTTAACTAGGGTTACGCTTTTATAGATGGGATTTTTACGGACGTAGCGATACCAAACATGTGTATTTTTTTGTTTTTTATTTTTTTTATTACATAAAAATGTGTATTTTTTTAGGGGATTTTTTTTTAAATTATTTTTTAATATTTTTTTTACAATTTTTTAAAAAAAATTATTTTTTTAACTTGTCCCTTTATGGGATTTTCACTTTTTTTACTTTTTATTGCAGTTACAATGCATTGCAGTGCTCCAGCATTGCAATGCATTGTACCTATGATGAAAGCTGCTGTGAGCATGATCACAGCAGCTTTCCGTAGCTAGATGACCCGGAGGTTGTCATGACAACCCCCGGGTCATCAAGGCAGAGATCGGGCCCTGCAAATACATTGCAGGGCGCCGATCTGAGGCAGAGGGAGCTCCCGACCCTCTGCCTCCCCCCCTGAGCAGCGTGCGATCGCGCTCGATCGCAGCAGTCAGGGGTTAACAGCCAGGGGCGGCGGGGGCGCCGCTCCTGGCTGTCAGTGCAGGAAGCTCGGCCACTGCAGCGCCAGCTCCTGCACTGATCGCGCTGGAGAAGCTGAAATTTCAGCTTCTCCTGCGCGATCGCTGCTGTGTTTGGTCAGTCAGATTGACTGATCAAGCACAGCGCTGTAGGTGCGGGGACCAACGGCAAAGGTCCCCGCACCGCTTGCCGTGCCTGTCAGCTGTCTGTGACAGCTGTCGGCACTGATCTACCACTGCGTGTTTACACGCAGTGGTAGATCAAAGGCATGACGTGCACAGTCCGTCCTGGTGAACTGACATCTTGCCATGACGGACTGTGCACGTCATTGGACATTAAGGGGTTAAAGAGTTGGTTTTGGTGTTTTCAAGAGTGTCAGTGGACACTGTTGTAGTTTCATAAGTTGTGTTAATTCCAAGGTGCAAAATAGTAGGCAGGCTGCGTGAGTCCTTGTATGTGTGTCCATGAGAACCTCTGAATGAGATAAAAGATGAGTAATAGAGTATAGGGATATAAATAAATCCCTGATTGATAAGGGGTTCCGTTAGGTGTGGCCCTCTGTATGTGACAGAGGACATTATTCAACTCACTTTGAGCTGAATCTGGCAGAGTCATTGCGATAAGGGATTTTTGTTCTCTTCTTTTTGCAAAATCAATTGTCCACGGAAAGAGAGGAAAATGAAAAAAATCCCTGAATGAGCACGTATGAATGAACCACACATCATTTTGTGAGGAGTGCAAAGGAGTCCTAGGGATACGTTGCAGATGTTTTCAATCTATATCTGAGATTGAATGGAGTAATGATATAGATCGTGTTATATGTGGCAGGACATTGGGAAAGTTTCCTGGATACATTTGGCCAGAGAAGGGCAAGATGTGGTTTCTCACGTTGTACAGTTGTTTGCCCCTACAGTGAAGTCCCGTGGTCACCAGAGATTGATGAGGGGTTCGCAGAAATTGATGAAGTCTGAGAACTGCTGCATTCTGGTTCTGTGTGCAAGGACACTGTAATTTCTTATCTTACAAAGCCTGATGAGAGGGGTGAATGAAGCCGCTGCTCGATTGTTGTGAGTTTCTCCCTTCTGTGTGGAGCGAGCCTGTAATTTCTTATCTCTGGGCTCATACGTGATGGGAGGGATATGGAGCTGCGCAGATTCTCTGTATTTCTGTCCATGGTCTAAAGCACGCTAAGAGATCTTGTGGTTTTAAAGCAACAGTATTACATTGAAGTAGAAGGAAATATTGTAAGTTGAAGTTGGAAGTAAAATATGGTGCCTATTTTAGAAGGACATTTGTAAGTGATTGTTTGGTCATTAAATGTGTTTGTACCTGCTTCTGTGATTTATGTATAGCTAATTCAGAATCAGCAAACGAGGGTGGCCTACTGCACAGCTGGTCTAGTAGGTGAGAGGCCTATCACATCTGGGCCTTCCTACTTTAGTCAGCTTTTCTTTATGTTGTGAGTGAGAGGACTGAGCCTTCCCACTGTCCATGGAGCTGGTTTAGTGGGTTAGAGGCCTATCACATCTGGGCCTTCCTACTTTAGTCAGCTTTTCTTTTTGTTGTGGGTGAGAGGCCTGAGCCTTCCAGTGTCCATGGAGCTGGTCTAGTAGGTGAGAGGCCTATCACATCTGGGCCTTCATACTTTAGTCAGCTGGTCTAACGGGTGAGAGAGCTGAAAGAGCCTTCCCGTTAAACTCTATAGGTCTACCGGGTGAGAGAGCCACGAGAAGCCTTCCCGCTAAACTTTGACGAGCTAAATCTAACTTGCTCAAGTGTGGCCTGTAGACAAGGTCCAGGCACACTGAGAGGGCATTTGCAGAAAGGTGAGCTGTCTGCAGAATAAGTTGAAGCCATGGGCATCTTGTTATGTGTGCAGTCAGGGCCCCAATGGGATCCAAAATAGCTATACAGATTGTAAAAGACAGAGAAGGAAAGGAAGCAGTGAAAGATGTGGGACCAATATTGAAAAAGGCAAAAATGCCAGAATGTGGATGTTTGGATGTACAAAAGTGGCACAGTGTCAGAGAGGAGAATAGAGGTTGGATAAAAGACAAAGGAAGAGAGCAGCAAGTGAATAAATGGTGTGGTGTGGCGGAGGAAATAAAACAATACGGAAGTAAAGAGATTACTGTGGGATATAAGGTGTATTATGACTGTTTTGATGCACAAAAATCTATGACTGTGACTGCTGACAACCCGCATCTGTCTGGCCATGGACCCAGACAAGACAGATGGACTTGTAAACACTGTTGTCAGCCAAATCCAGACTGGAGAGATACTTGAATGACCTGTGCTGCAACCCGACCTAGGCGAATTACACTAAATCCTGTCCGGACAAGATCACATGTAGTGACAGAGGAAGCTGACTCATTAGTGGGGGCATAGTTGACCTTTAAAGAGGAGACTGACAGACTGCTGTCTCATGGGAATAATTTCTAGCAATAAAAGGCAACTTGAAGTATTAAAGGCGTTTAAAGGCAAACCATTAACCCTTCTATATCAATTTCCCCCTTTTGTAAATGGTATAACCTTTGCTACAGGGTCAGCTGATGTCCACAAAGGAGCTACTGTCTCATCAGAGACAACGACACCGCAATCTTCCATCCTTTTACACAGGCATCAAGTGCCTTTGTTCAGGTTCTGTTCCCACTGTGATTAGACGCATGCGCCGAGAACACTGGGAAAGGCACTTGTTGCCTATACCCATAGAAGGGTGGAAGACTGAGGAGAAAAGAACAGTAATGCATACGTGCAAGATTTCCTCTCTAGTTGCCGGTGTCACAGGGACAGAGTGACGCTGATGGGAATATATATGTGACGAGATACATGGAGATGAATGGCGGAGGCAGAGTTATCTTCAGGGCAACGTCCTGCCCAGAGCCTGGAAGACGTCAATTATACAAATGGATAAGATGATTTATCAACAAAGCATCTGATATGAGGCTCACAAGTATGACAATTTTCAGCAGTATATAGCCTTTATGCCCATAATAATAGTTTAGATGGGTCATATGTGGTGACACCCAACGAACTGACGTGTTGCTCGTACATTGGGTGACCGGCAGCCAGTTTAGAAAAGCCAATAATTGGTTCTATTAAAATGCACCTTTAAATAGCAACTAAAAAATTTTTTTTATATATATTTTAAGCACTTTCATTCTGAGCAGATCATTAAGGATTTGGGTCCTGAAACCTCCACCATTCACTCAAAAGATGTTTTAAAAGTGCAAAGTGGAGTACAGATGCAGTAGAAAGTCATAGGCTCCTGTTTCCTAAGATGCACACTTCTAAAAGGTCTTTTGAGTGATTGGTGGGGGTCTCAGGACACAGACCTCACCAATCTGCTCAGAGTTAAAGAGCCTAAAACATATGTATAAATCTACCAAAAATTTAAGTTATTCTTTAAATGTGTAACAGTGTGACTACCTGCGTCTAATCAGTATTGTGATTCCTGTATGGTCTGTATGGTTTGATGATGACCAATCATCCCATCATCTCCTTGCTATTTTTAAAGGTCATAATTGGAGTTGCATGTTCGTACGGTACAATTGTATATTTGTATATGGCAAGGGTTGACCTGACATTGCAATTGATTGCTTTTTTAAGCTTTATGATGTTTTCATGTACTGATGATTACCGGGGTGATGTATTCATGTACATATGGTTACTGGGGTAATGTACTTATGTACTGATGGTGGCTTTGATCCTAAGTGTCCAGATCCTTAATTTGGAAGACTTGACAATAGATAATTATAAGGTCAGTGTGCTGTCTGTTGTACAAGCACAACACACAGACTAAAAATACAGCCGTCTGAACAAGGCCATATGCAGTATGAGTACAAGTGTCAGACTAAAGTTCCCCATACTCTTTAGAAAGCTGTCAGCCGAATGATGGTTCAGCCAATTGCTGAGCCAGCAGCTATCTCTCCCAAGTCTCCCATACACAGAGTTGTTCTGTATTCTCTAGGAGAAAGCCGCTATCAGACATCTCTGGTGGTCACCTATCTCTTAGACCAGGGTTCCCCAACTCCAGTCCTCAAGGCCCAACAACAGGTCATGTTTTCAGGATTTCCTTTGTTTTGCACAGGTGATGCAAATATCACCTGGGCAATACTAAGGAAATCCTGAAAACATGACCTGTTGGTGGGCCTTGAGGACTGGAGTTGGGGAACCCTGTCTTAGACAATAAAAGGATCAGCAGTCTGATAGTAGAGATGCCAGATCCTTGCCTCACCCAGGAATCATCTGTCAGGGGCTTTTTTTAGTTTTTCAATTTGCCAAAACTTAAATGTGGTGAGATTTTGAAATCTGCAATGTCAATGGGTAAATATGCATTTATGCAGATTTTACCCATAGACTTGAATGTAATGAGGAAAATCCACAGATAAAAAATGCTTTTGTGGAACTGCAATAAAAGGCATGTAACGTACACATGACTGTATCAATGAAGTCTCAGGAAAGCTAAGTAACAAAGTACGTATTTCTACGCAGCTGTCATGCTCTGGCCAGGGAAGCCGCGGACAGTTCGTGCACTGCGATGCGATCGTCGTCTGTATTATATGGCCGTCTGACTGCGTCCTTAGGGCTCATACTCACTTGAGAGAAACTCGGACGCGTCTCGCACGTCACTACCCGGCACTGCCACCGGCATTCAGATCGGAGCGTTCAGCTGCATAGAAATAGAACAGCTGCTACACTTTTGAATAGGGACTATTCTGTAGTATCCAACAGCAGCCACTACACATTAAATGGAGTTGTGATTTCCCATGGTTTTATGTGCTTGCAACCAGCCACTGCTGGAGTTTTTAATGGCTGACTGTAAGGTGCCCAGACACCATTTAAGCTTTCCCTTTCTTGATTTTTTATTTGGCTTTATGTTGATTTTCTCTGTTATATGTTTTCTCGTACAATTTGAAAATGCAATATATGACTTCTGACTGTGCGAGTTTTATTTGTCATCAAAGTATGATTTTCAATAAAAAAAAAATTCTCATTTCCTAGATATGCGAATGTCTTTTTCCATGAGTTCTTTGATGTTGAAGATAATGTGATTTTAAAGTAAAACATTTCCCACATTCTGCACAGAAAAATTGCTTCTCCCCTGTGTGAGTTCTCTGGTGTCTCACAAAATTTGATTTAGCTGTAAAACATTTCCCACATTCTGAACATGAATATGGCTTCTCCCCCGTGTGAATTCTCCTATGATTCACAAAATTTGATTTCACTGTAAAACCTCTTCCACACTCTGCACAGAAAAATGGCTTCTCCCCTGTATGAGTTCTTTGATGTATAAGAAGATATGATTTGGTGGCAAAACATATGTCACATTCTGAACAGGAAAATGGCTTCTTTCCTGTGTGAGATTCTCTGGTGTCTCAAAACATCCGATTTATCGGTAAAACATTTCCCACATTCTGAACAGGAAAATGGCTTCTCACCTGTGTGAGTTCTTTGATGAATAGGAAGATATGATTTGTTAGTAAAACATTTCCCACATTCTGAACATGAATATGGCTTCTCGCCTGTATGAATTCTCTGATGTCGAAGAAGTTTTGATTTCCCTAGAAAACATTTCCCACATTCTGAACAAGAAAGTGGCTTAACCCTTGTGTGAGTTCTTATATGTCTAATAAGGTTTTTTTTCTGATTAAAACATTTCCCACAATCTAAACATGGAAAATTCTTCTCACATGTGTGATTTCTCTGATGGGAAAAAAGATTTGACGTATCTACAAAACATTTTACACATTCTGAACATGAATGTGTTTTTCCGTGTGAATTATTTGATCTGTAACAAAAGAAGTTTTAAGGGAAAAAGCATGTCCGTATTCTGAACATGTAAATGGCTTATCTGCTGTACGAGCACTTTGATTTTTAATGCGTCTTTTGTGGCTTTTTTTTTTCTGAATAGTCTGTGAGGAATCTGAAAATAGGATCTGTTCAGTTGGATTAGATGACAGATCTTTGCTGTGAAGGGATGATGATATATCTGGAGTAATGGCATTCACTTCAATTGTATCCTGTGTGATCTCAACATCTGATTTAAAAACTGAAGATGTCAGCTGTCCCTCTGGTCTCCTGTCACAGTCATCTGCCAAGAATAAAACCAATTATTATTTTTTTGAAAAACATATCCTTAAAATTATATTTTTACATTTCTCTAAAAAAGTCCATAGAAACTGCAAATTATGTAGCAAATTGTCTCTTCAGAGAGGAAAGAACTAGAACTCTAGTGCCACTTATAGGAAGTAGCAATCCTAAAAGTCAATGTCGACCCTTGTTCATGACTTAGGATAAAAGCCAAAACAAGAACCTCAATTTGCAGACACTGTTTCGGGATACTGCCCCTCATCAGTGCAAAGTGTGAGATCTGGTTTAGCTGTGTGAGAGGCATCTGACCGGTATCCAAGAGGTAACGTTTCTCCTTGCGGAGAGTGATATGTTAAGCATGCCGAGATGAGGAGACAAAGTCGCAATGCTACTCTGAGAAATATATAAATTGTCTCTTCAGAGAGGAAGAGAATAAAATCACAACAAACTCAAACAGAATACACATGTGAAATATAAAGGTAGTAGTAATAAGAAGTCAACAAGTACGGTAAATACAAAATATTTCATTGGCATAACATGTGTAACATGAATATAGCTAAGGGCATATCGGAACACTAGATAATAAACCAAGAAAGAAACAGACTTTGACACCCAACATAGTACAAAAATGTTTTTATGAATTAATTCATTTAAAACAGAACAATGGCGGGGTGGGAGCACATATTGACGGGGACGAGAAAAAGGACGCAAATCACAAGGGACAGAACAAATTGTCATGAATAGTGATAATAGCGCCCACAATTAAAAAGTAATACAAATATGTAATTGATTCTAGAAAAAAGCTGCTAATATATCAAAAAATTAAAATATGTAACTGGACCAGATACAAAAGCTATACCCTCTATAAATCTGAATTCATTGTAGGAAAAGTGCACGTGCCAACATAATAGTAGGTGACAATATGGTCAGTGCCAGATATCTTAAGGTCAAGAGTAACAGTACTACCAAAATACTGCTTCTATATGTGTCAAGTAAAGTGCATGTGCTAACACATTAATACATATAAGGTGTACCAAGTGTTATGAGGCTGCAAAGCAGAGCAGTGCTCCCAAAATAATGCCAAGTATTTACCTGTAAGGGTACAATAGTGAAAGGGAGAGGGTCCAAGTCCGTCCCAAGGATGCGTCCACCCCGACGCGCGTTTCAGCGTCTACCTTCATCTGTTACCTACTATTATGTTGTGTGACCAGCAAGGTAGAAGAACAGGATAAAATATAGTCTTTAATAGAATCAATAAAAAGAACCAAAGGTTCATAAACTAATACACACAAACAAACAACAAATACACATATAGCCGCCACTCTTCTTAGCGGGATAATACCAAATGGTTGGAGGGCAAATTCAAATGTATACCGCCCCCTATAAGTCCACACTTATAGCTTAAAGCTTTATCCATGTGTGATTTCACATATATCCACGTGCTGGGGTAATGTATGGATTCCTATTATAAGGCCTCCCCTACCATAAGAAGGACGATTGTGGATCTAAGCGAGCCTTTTGAGTGGAAGATTTTTTGGTGAGACTGTTCCTATGTTTTACTCTATCAAATTGGGAACATATTTACACTTATTTTCATATCTTGCATTGTTCTTCCAATTAACTGCTTAGGTATTATTGGTGTGATTGAATGTTATTTACATCATTCCAGTAATTTTTAATGAGGGATGGTCCTCAGTTTTTGTTTATAAGTGTGGACTTATAGGGGGCGGTATATATTTGAATTTGCCCTCCAACCATTTGGTATTATCCCGCTAAGAAGAGTGGCGTGTTATGAATATGCTAGAGATGGTTTCTGAGCAGAGGCTCCCTCTGGTGGTTACAGACAGTACTGAACCTTCCAGCGAGGAATGGCAATCTGGGATCTCTGACTGGACTGATATAAGGGAGGTTCCCTCCCATGATGGTTGCCGATGATCAATTGTTCTCGTCTCAATTGTGGTTCCTGGTTCATTTGGAAGTTTGCTGAGTCTTGCCTGCATCTTCTGCTTTAAGATATTTTCTGTTTTTATTTTTGTGCTTGCTTTTTGCATAGTTCTCTGCACTTTTGTGGAGGTCAGCCGGGTCCCCTCCTGGGGCCTGTGCTCCTCTCAGTTTATCTTTAGCCACTGTTATTTGTTCATTTGCTTTTTCCTGTTTTTTCAGTGGCTGCGGCTTAGTTTTGTTACACCAGAGATCTGATTTAGGTGGTGGAGATCGTGTGATCTCAGGTGTTTTTGCAATCAGAAGAGTTGGTATTTTTTAGGGTTTTTTTTGGATTGCAGTAAGAATCCTTTCCTGTACTTTTCTGTCTAGACAGATTGGGCCCCAGCGTTTGCCATTCTATTTTCTGTCTGTGTCCGTGCTTCTTCTTGTCTAACCGCCATTACATGTTTGGGGGCTTCCTATTTTCTTTGGGATCTGCTCCGGGGCAGATAGCTTTCCTCTTTCTGCCTTTAGGTGTAGTTATCTCTCAGGCTGTGACGAGGCGTCTAGGATCAACGTAGGAACGCTCCACGGCTACCTCTAGTTGTGTGGTTAGTTCAGGTTACTGCAATCCAATAGGTTCCAGCCTCTTGGTGTATTGCCGTTTTTGCTTTTTCTCCTCAGCTACCTAAACACAACAGTATCACCGGCCAAACTGAAAATTATATGGTACACACAGAAGGGAAAAATAGTGTGGAAAGAAAAAAAAAAAAGTTGTCAGAGATTTTTTTTTTCCTGTTTGTTGCATTTTTTTCCCTCTTTTTCTCTGGGTACTGAGGAGGATTTTTTTTTCTCTCTCTCAATGGAGCTTGCACAGTTGTCTGGCCGTGTGGATCAGCTTGCCACTGAGGTTCGGAGTATTGCTACCTATCTTGCTAGGTTGCCAGTTGTGGAACCTAGGATTCCCATACCAGATTTGTTTTTGGGGGATCGGGCTAAATTTCTGAATTTCAAAAATAACTGTAAGTTGCTTTTTGCCTTAAAACCTAAGTCCTCAGGGAACGCAGCACAGCAGGTTCAAATTGTCATCTCTCTCCTGCGCAGCGACCCTCAGGATTGGGCTTTTTCCCTGACACCTGGGGATCCTGTTTTGAATGATATTGATGTATTTTTTCAGGCTCTGGGGTTATTGTACGATGAACCTAATGTCACTGATCAAGCTGAAAAAAACCTTGTTGGCATTAAATCAGGGTCTTGAGGACGCTGAGTTGTACTGTCAGAAATTCCGAAAGTGGGCAGTCCTGACCAAATGGAATGATGTTGCTTTGGCAGCCCTTTTTCAGAAGGGGCTGTCAGAGAATGTAAAGGATGTTATGGTGGGATTCCCTGCTCCCTCTGGTCTCAATGATTCTATGTCATTGGCTATTCAAATTGACAGACGTTTGCGTGAGCGCAGAGGTATGCGTGAGTTGGTGTTGCCTTGTGAGCCAGCTCCTGGGCCCATGCAGTGTGATGGAGTGACTTCTGGGGCACAGCGTCATGAGTTTCGAAAGCGCAATGGGTTATGTTTCTACTGTGGTGACGCCTCTCATGCTATTTCAGTCTGCCCTAAGAGAGGAAGACGTTTTGCACGCTCAGTTGTCTTGGGTAGTGTTCAGACTAAATTTCTGTTGACTGTTACCCTGATTTGCTCCCTGTCCACATTTTCTGCTCAGGCTTTTGTTGATTCAGGAGCAGATATTAACCTGATGGATTTTGACTTTGCCAAACATTGTGGGTTTCCCATGATACCCCTGCGGAAGTCTATTCCCCTACTGGGCATTGATTCTACCCCTTTGGCGGAGAATAAACCCTAGTTCTCTACTCAGGTGATAATGAGGGTTGAACCTGATCATCAGGAGAGTTGCAAATTTTTGGTGCTGTATAATCTGCATGACATTATTGTACTGGGTTTCCCTTGGTTACAGTCTCATAATCCTGTTTTGGATTGGAAATCTGTCTGTAACCAGTTGGGGCTGCCAATGTGTTAATGCCAACACTCCTGTTTTTTCTGCCTCTCCCCAGGCTCAGGATGTTCCTGACTTTTTGACTGATTTTTCGATGTGTTTAGTGAAAGTAAATCTGCATCCTTGCCCCTCACAGGAGCTATGATTGCGTATTGAATTAGTGCCTGGTGGTAAATTTCCTAAAGGTCGCCTTTTTAACTTGTCTGTACCTGAACACGATGCTATGCGATCTTATATCAAGGAGTCATTGGAGAAGGGTCATATCAGACCATCCTCTTCACCCTTGGGCGCCGGTTTTTTCTTTGTGGCCAAAAGGATGGTTCATTGAGGCCGTGTATTGATTATCGTCTCTTGAATAAGATCACTGTGAAATATCAATATCCGTTACCCTTGATTTCTGACCTGTTTTCCAGAGTGAAAAGTGCTAGTTGGTTTACCAAGCTTGACCTCAGGGGGGCGTATAAACCTTATTCGCATTAAGCACGGGATGAATGGAAGACGGCATTTAATACCCCAGAGGGGCATTTTGAGTACCTAGTGATGCCCTTTGGGCTCACTAATGCTCCTTCCAGTCTTCCAATCCTTCATGAATGAATATTTTTTCAGGGATTTTTGTGGATAAATTTCTGATTGTTTATTTGGATGATATCTTGATTTTTTCCAATGAACTGGTGTAATGTATGTAGTACAGTTCATATAGCGTCTTGTGCTTGGGTGCGATGAAAACACAGGAGTCACAGGTTTGATATAGAAAAGTCCTGTATTACTTCATACAAGTTGGCAGAAATAGTCACACAGTTTGCAGACACAGAAACAGGAGACACAGCAGGCCAGAGTAATCCAAGCTCAGCAATCACTCTCCAATACAGATTCAGGATCTTCTTCTCTGTTACCGTAAGTCCATGCAAACGTGGGTCTTTCAAAGAGCAGGGTTCAGAGTCCACAAGTGCTTCAGAGTTCCTCAGTAGGAATAGCTGGAGTACAAGGTCCAAGGCTTACAGGAGTCAAGTCACAGGTTCACTGCAGGCTAGATTCTGAAGCACTGATTGCTCAGCTGTGGCTGCTTAAGAAGCAAAGGAGAGAATCAGGGCGGGAACATGCAAGCTGGAAACTCCATTTTGACTGAGGGCAAGATAGCTGCAGCAAGACAGAAAGTAAAATGGCTGACGAACAAACTGAGTTTCAGGAATATATACATAGAACCTTACATTACTCCCCCCTTAAGGACAACCTCCGGATGACCTCAGACCAGGCTTGTGTGGGTACCTCTGATGAAACTGACGGAGCAAGCGAGGAGCATTAACGTATTGACCGGTTCCCATGAGTTGTCCTCCACTGGGTAGCCCTGCCATTTAATCAGATATTGTAACTGATTTCTATACAACCTGGAATCTAAAATCCTTTCCACCACAAATTCTTCCTGACCATCGACTAGCACTGGGTCAGGGCAAGGAGAGGAACGTCCAGGAAACGTATTGGGTGTCGCAGCCTTTAGTAGGGATACATGAAAGACAGGGTGGATTCTCATAGTTCTGGGCAGTTGAAGACGACAAGCAACGGCACTTATAATTTTACTGATTTTATAGGGTCCAATGTACTTATGTCCCAACTTAGACGATGGAATCCTTAACTTAAGATTTCTGGTTGACAGCCAGACCAAGTCTCCTACCTTGAAAGCTGGTGCAGGTTTACGAAATTTATCTGCTGCTTTCTTGTACCTTTCTTGAGCCGATTCCAGATTTTCCTTTAGAAGATCCATATTCTTCTGTAAAGACGTGATTCTTTCAGCCACTGCTGGTAAAGGCGTTTCTATGGGAAATCGTGGTAGAATGTTAGGATGATAACCTAGATTAGAGTAAAAAGGAGACTGTTTAGTGGAGGCACTCTGAGAGTTGTTATACGAGAACTCAGCTAATGGAAGTAGATCCACCCAATCATCCTGTAGGTGGCAGATAAAGCAGCGGAGATACTGCTCCAGGGTTTGATTGGTTCGTTCGGTCTGTCCATTAGTCTGGGGATGAAAAGCAGAAGAAAGGTTTACTTTAATGTCCAATGCTGCACAGAAATTTTGCCAAAACCTAGAAGTGAATTGCACCCCTCGATCCGAAATAACCTCATCCGGTACTCCATGTAAGCGAAACACATCTTTAATCATCAAATCTGATGTCTGTTTTGCAGTGGGTAAGCCGACACAAGGGATAAAATGAGCTGCCTTTGTTAGACGGTCAACCACCACTAGAATGGTGTTCTTCCCTGAGAGGTTGGTAACTCCACAATGAAGTCCATAGAAATGGATCCCCACGGGCGGGACGGGGTGGGAAGAGGCTGTAACAGACCAGTTGGTGAGGAGCGAGGTGTTTTGCATCTTGCACAGACCTCACATGAAGTGACATAATTCAAAACATCCTTCCTGCAAGTGGGCCACCAAAAGAAACGAGAAAGAAATTCCTGTGTCTTTAGAATTCCTCTATGCCCAGCTATCTTGGAATCGTGAATGAGTTGCAATACTCTTAATCTGACTGTTTCAGGAATATACAGACGTTGTCCCTGAATCCACACACCATTCTTAAAGACAAGACTTACGTCCCTTGGGGGTTGTGCCAAAAAGGAATCCGCATGGTATGCTTCCTTGATGTCCTTAAGTAGGTCTTGATTATGAATTACTCCTAGGAATCTAGAGTCAGGAAGAATAGTCTTAGGAGGAGTAATTGGACGTGTCTCTGCTGAGTAAATCCTAGAGAGTGCATCAGCCTTTCCATTGCGCGATCCTGGTCTATAAGAGATGATAAAATTAAATTGGTTTAAGAAAAGATTCCAGCGAGCCTGGCGAGGAGTCAGGCACTTAGCCGACCTGATAAACTCAAGGTTACGATGGTCTGTCAGGACGACTATTTGCTGTGCAGCTCCCTGAAGAAGGTGTCTCCATTCTTTGAAGGCGGCAATAATGGCCAACAACTCTCTATTGCCCACATCGTAGTTCCTCTCAGCCGAAGACAACTGCTGGGAAAAGAAGGCACAGGGATGCAAGACATTCTTCTCACCTGTTCTCTGAGAGAGTATAGCTCCAACGGCACAGTCTGAAGCATCCACCTCTATTATGAAGGCAAGCTCGGGGTTGGGATGTACTAGGATAGGTGCAGTGGTAAATTTATCTTTTAGACGGGAAAATGCTTCCTGGGCTTGGGGAGTCCAGGAAAACCTAGACTCTTTCCGGGTAAGTTGAGTGATAGGTGACACTACCTCAGAGAAATTTCTAATGAAACGTCTATAGAAGTTGGCAAACCCGATGAAGCGCTGTACCTCCTTCACATTTCTAGGACTTGGCCAATCCTTGATGGCTTGGGTTTTGCTTCCATCCATACTAATTCCTTGTGTAGACAGTACATACCCCAGAAATTGAATTTCGGTCCTATGGAATTCACACTTTTCAAGTTTGATGTAAAGATGATTTTGTCTTAGACGTTCCAAGACCATTCTCACATGTCCATGATGTTCCTCTGTGGAGTTAGAAAAAATTAGAATATCATCCAAATAAATTACCACGAATGTATCTAGGAGATCCCTGAAGATGTCATTCACCAAGTGTTGGAAAGTGGCTGGGGCGGTACTCAGACCAAAAGGCATAACTAGATATTCAAAGTGTCCATAGCGTGACCTGAATGCAGTCTTCCATTCATCCCCAGGTCTAATACGGACTAAGTTATAGGCCCCACGAAGATCTAGTTTAGAAAAAATTTTGGCATGTCGCACTCTCTCCAATAACTCAGGGATTAAAGGCAATGGATAACGGTTTCTAATAGTAACCTTATTGAGTTCCCTATAGTCTACGCATGGTCTCAGAGATCCATCTTTCTTCTTTACAAAGAAGATGGGTGCACCTGCAGGAGATGAAGAGGGGCGTATGAAGCCCTTGGCTAGATTTTCATCTATGTAATCCTTTAAAGCCTTTAGCTCGGGCCCCGCCAGGGGGTAGATCTTACCAAAAGGTATCTCTGCTCCAGGCAATAATTCAATTGGACAATCATATGGACGGTGAGGAGGAAGCTGGTCAGCGTTCTTCTTGTCACATAAATCCACATAGTCCTGGTATACAGCTGGTAGTTCAGGGACTGACATGATTCCTTTAGGAACAGAGCAAGCTGAAACTTTTGGACTCATCTGTTTCTCTGGAAAGTGTAATTCCTTGGTCTCCCAGTTAATGGTAGGATTCTGAGCCTGCAGCCATGGTAGCCCTAGAATAATGGGAAAGTGGGGAGAAGAGATAAGCATAAAGGACAGTTTCTCTTGATGATCTTTACCCATAAGAACCCTCAAAGGCTCTGTTTCCTGATCCACTGGTCCAGAGGTCAGCAGGGAGCCATCCACAGTTTCCATCTGTACTGGAGTAGCCTTCTTCACTGAACGTATTCCCTGTTTCAGAGCAAAGGAGACATCCATAAAATTTCCACTTGCCCCTGAGTCGATCATAGCAGAGCTAGACACCCAAGCTGAGTCAACCCAGAGTTTGATGGAAAGAAAGCAATGAGAATTGTTTTTCTTACAACTCAGCTGGGACACCGCTGAGGAAACTTGAAAAATGGCAGCGTTTACACAGTCAACGTCCTCAGAGGTAACGGAGTTTAAGTCCGAGAAATCAAGATCTGTTGCTGCAGATCTCTCTGGAGCCTGAGGCTCGGACCTGACAGATCCCCTCTCGCAACACTCACAATGAATGAGTGCTGCAGTAGTCTTACGAGAACGGCTGGGGCAGTTTATAATGAAGTGCCCTGACTTACCACAATAGAAACATAGATTCTCCTTAAAACGATGTTCCTTGCGTGCATCACTAACCCGTCGTTGTAAAGAGTCTACCTGCATGGGTTCAGGTTCAGGTTCCCGTGTAATCCTACTCAAAGGTTCCTTAGCTGGAGAGGAAGGTAGGAAAAGGTTAGTACGATTGCTTTCGAACCATCTCTCTTGCCTGCGTTCAGTCAGACGAGTATCAATACGGATGCAGTAGTTAATAAAGTCACCTAACGCAGTGGGAGGGTCGGCACGAGCAAGTTCATCCTTAATCAGTGGAGATAACCCCTTTCGAAAAATAGATTTTTTGGCGGAACTGTCCCAGGTGGTATCAAGGGCCCATCTCCTGAAATCCAAGGCATATTCAGCTACCGAGTGCTTACCTTGGCGCAAAGCTAACATGGCTGCTTCAGCTGTTGCACCTCGATTGGGGTCATCAAACACCTGCCCCATGGCTGAAATAAAATCATCAAGGTGATTCAAACAATCATCCTCAGTCTCAATCAGAGGGTTTGCCCACATTAAAGCCTTGTTGGTAAGCAACATAATTATAGTAAGCACCTTAGATCGTTCAGTGGGAAATTGTGAAGCATGTGCAGAAAAAAAAGATTGCATTGATTAATAAATCCCCTGAATTTCTCACGTTCACCGCCAAAACGAAAAGGGGGCAACTTGGGAATCCCAGCACTCGGGGCTACGGCAGGAGCCTGGACTCGCCCCTCTAGAACCTCAATCCTGGCTCGCAAATCCTGGGTAGTCTGTCCAACCACTTGCAAATTGTGATTATTGAGGTCCTGTAGATTTGTAAAACGGGTCTTTATATTCTGCAAATCTGCAAGGATATTATCAGTCACTCCGCAAAGTTCCTTTATGCGGGCCTCCATTTTCCAGATCTTTTAAGACAGGATTACTGGAAGAAGAGGAGAGAAAAAAAAAACAATAGTGTTCACCTGTGGCAACACTGCAGAGAGAAAAAAAAATTAAGGGAACTGCTCACCTGGAATGGTTGTGAGAAGTCACAACCACTATCATCACAGAAAGTTTCAACCAGACATCTGATATCCAGAGTTACAGCAGACAAAAAAGAGAAAAGAAAGGAAAAAAAAAAAAACAATAGTGTTTACCTGTGGTAACACTGCAAAAAGAAAAAACTTAAGGGAATTGCTCACCTGGAATGGTTGTGAGAAGTCACAACCACTGTCATCACAGAAAGTACAACCGGACGTCTGATATCCACAGTACAGCAGACACAGCCTTCCAGACCCAGCAGACACTAACGTTTTGGCTTCAGAATCTTGTAATGTATGTAGTACAGTTCATATAGCGTCTTGTGCTTGGGTGCGATGAAAACACAGGAGTCACAGGTTTGATATAGAAAAGTCCTGTATTACTTCATACAAGTTGGCAGAAATAGTCACACAGTTTGCAGACACAGAAACAGGAGACACAGCAGGCCAGAGTAATCCAAGCTCAGCAATCACTCTCCAATACAGATTCAGGATCTTCTTCTCTGTTACCGTAAGTCCATGCAAACGTGGGTCTTTCAAAGAGCAGGGTTCAGAGTCCACAAGTGCTTCAGAGTTCCTCAGTAGGAATAGCTGGAGTACAAGGTCCAAGGCTTACAGGAGTCAAGTCACAGGTTCACTGCAGGCTAGATTCTGAAGCACTGATTGCTCAGCTGTGGCTGCTTAAGAAGCAAAGGAGAGAATCAGGGCGGGAACATGCAAGCTGGAAACTCCATTTTGACTGAGGGCAAGATAGCTGCAGCAAGACAGAAAGTAAAATGGCTGACGAACAAACTGAGTTTCAGGAATATATACATAGAACCTTACACTTGTTTTTTTGCTCTCATTAAGGATGTTCTGACCTGACTGATTTTCTCGGATGATCATGTGAAGTATAATATGCTACCTTGAATTTTGACGTTTTCCAGTGAAACTGCTAGTTGGGCTTTACAACCTTCCCAGGGGCGTGAACCTATCGAATGAAACGGGTTTAATACCAGAGGGGCTTTTATACCCAGGGGCATTTGGTACCTATGATGCCCTTTGCTCACTAATGCTTCGTCTTCCAATCCTTCATGAATGATATTTTCAGGGATTTTGTGGATAAATTTCTGATTGTTTATTTGGATGATATCTTGATTTTTCTCAATGAACTGGGACTCTCATGTGAAACATGTTCGGACTGTGTTCCAGATTTGAGAGAGAATGCACTGTATGTGAAGGGATCAAAGTGTCTTTTTGGCGTACAGAAGGTCTCATTTCTGGGATTCATTTTGTCTCCATCTGTTATTGAAATGGACCTGGTCAAGGTTCAGGCCATCTGTGATTGGGTCCAACCTACTTCATTAAAGGCTCTTCAGAGATTTTTGGGTTTTGCCAATTTTTTATCGTAAATTTATTGGTAATTTCTCGGTATTGTTAAACCATTGACTGATTTGACCAAAAAGGGTTCTGATGTGGTGAATTTGGCCTCCTGAGGCAGTTTCTGGTTTCAGGAACTTAAGCAGAGATTCACTTCTGCTCCTGTTCTACGGCAGCCTGATGTTTCTCTACCGTTTCAGGTGGAGGTTGATGCCTCTGAAATTGGGGCAGGTGCCGTTTTGTCCCAAAGAGATCCAGAGACCTCTAAGAGTAACCCTTGTGCCTTTTTCTCTCGAAAATTTTCTCCAACTGAATGTAATTATGACGTGGGTAATCGGGAGTTATTGGCCATGAAGTGGGCCTTTGAAGAGTGGAGACATTGGCTGGAAGGAGCCAAACATCAGGTGGTGGTCCTCACGGACCATAAGAACCTGGTTTATCTCGAATCAGCCAAGCGACTTAATCCTAGACAGGCCAGGTGGCCTTGTTTTTCACACGTTTTAATTTTGTGGTTTCTTTTCTTCCTGGCACTAAGAATGTTAAGGCGGATGCCCTCTCGAGGAGTTTCTTTGCGGACTCTCCTGAGTTATCTGATCCTACTGTTATTTTGAAAGAGGGTGTAGTACTTTCCGCCATCTCGCCCAATTTGAGACTGGCTCTGGAAGGGTGTCAGGAGGATAAACCTGAGCGCTGCCCTATTGGGAAATTGTTTGTCCCAGACCAGTGGAAGAAGAGTGTGATGTCTGAGATTCATTGTTCCGCGTTGGCTGGTCATCCCGGGATTTTTGGTACCAGAGACTTGGTGAGTCGGTCCTTTTGGTGGCCTACTTTGTCTCGTGACGTCAGGGAATTTGTGCAGTCCTGTGGGACTTGCTCTCGCTCCAAGCCTTGCTCTCGCTCTAGTGGTTTGTTAATGCCATTGCCTGTGCCCAAGAGGCCATGGACCCATATCTCTATGGATTTTATTTCCGACCTCCCTGTTTCTCAGAGAATGACCGTTATCTGGGTAATCTGTGATAGGTTTTCCAAGATGATACATCTTGTGCCATTACCTAAGTTGCCTTCCTCCTCCGAATTGGTGCCTTTGTTCCTTCAGCACGTGGTTCGGTTACATGGCATTCCAGAGAACATTGTGTCTGACAGAGGAGTCCAGTTTGTTTCCAGATTTTGGAGGACATTTTGTTCTAAACTTGGTGTTCAATTATCTTTCTCCTCTGCTTTTCATCCTCAGACCAATGGACAAACCGAGAGAACAAACCAGACCTTGGAGACTTATTTGAGATGTTTTGTGTCTGCTGATCAAGATGACTGGGTCTCTTTTTTGCCTTTGGCTGAGTTTGCTCTTAATAATAGGGCTAGCTCTGCCACCTTAATGTCTCCATTTTTCTGCAATTCTGGGTTTCACCCTCGATTTTCTTCGGGACAGGCGGAAGCTTCTGTCTGTCCGGGTGTTGATTCTGTTGTGGAGCAAATTCAGCAGATTTGGGACCAGGTAGTGGAGAGGTTGTCTCTCTCTCTCAGGAGAAGGCCCAACGGTTTGCCAATCGGCATAGGACTGATGGTCCTCGGTTTAAAGTGGGGGACTTGGTTTGGTTGTCCTCAAGAAATATCCCTATGAGGGTTGCATCTCCAAAGTTTAAGCCTAGGTTCATTGGACCTTATAAGATCATGGAGATTCTTAATCCTGTTTCCTTCCGTTTGCTTCTTCCAGGGACATTTAAGATCCATAACGTGTTCCACAAGTCCTTATTGAAGAGGTTTGTCGAGCCAGTGGTTCCTATGGCTGCGCCTCCTGACCCTGTTTTGGTTGAGGGCAATCTGGAGTATGTGGTTGAGAAAATATTGGATTCTCGTTTTTCTAGACGGAAACTCCAGTATTTGGTTAAGTGGAGAGGTTATGGTCAGGAGGACAATTCTTGGGTGTTTGCTTCGGACATCCATGCTAGGAGACTGATCCGTGCCTATCACCGAGCTCATTCTGATCGGCCTGGTTGCACAAGTGAGGGTTCAGTGACCTGTTATGAATGTGCTAGAGATGGTTTCTGAGCAGAGGCTCCTCTGGTGGTTACAGACAGTACTGAACCTTCCAGCGAGGAATGGCAATCTGGGATCTCTGACTGGACTGATATAAGTGAAGGTTCCCTCCCATGATGGTTGCCGGTGATCAATTGTTCTTGTCTCAATTGTGGTTCCTGGTTCATTTGGAAGTTTGCTGAGTCTTGCCTGCATCTTCTGCTTTCAGATAAGACATTTTCTGCTTTTATTTTTGTGCTTGCTTTTTGCATAGTTCTCTGCACTTTTGTGGAGGTCAGCCGGGTCCCCTCCTGGGGCCTGTGCTCCTCTCAGTTTATCTTTAGCCACTGTTATTTGTTCATTTGCTTTTTCCTGTTTTTTCAGTGGCTGCGGCTTAGTTTTGTTACACCAGAGATCTGATTTAGGTGGTGGAGATCGTGTGATCTCAGGTGTTTTTGCAATCAGAAGAGTTGGTATTTTTAGGGTTTTTTTTTGATTGCAGTAAGAATCCTTTCCTGTACTTTTCTGTCTAGACAGATTGGGCCCCAGCGTTTGCTCATTCTATTTTCTGTCTGTCTCCGTGCTGCTTCTTGTCTAACCGCCATTACATGTTTGGGGGCTTCCTATTTTCTTTGGGGATCTGCTCCGGGGCAGATAGCTTTCCTCTTTCTGCCTTTAGGTGTAGTTATCTCTCAGGCTGTGACGAGGCGTCTAGGATCAACGTAGGAACGCTCCACGGCTACCTCTAGTTGTGTGGTTAGTTCAGGTTACTGCAATCCAATAGGTTCCAGCCTCTCTGGTGTATTGCCGTTTTTGCTTTTTCTCCTCAGCTACCTAAACACAACAGTGGCGGCTATATATGTACTTGTTGTTTGTTTGTGTGTATTAGTTTATGAACCTTTGGTTCTTTTTAATGATTCTATTAAAGGCTATATTTTATCCTGTACTTCTACCTTGCTGGTCACATATCTTTTGATTGATTGGTAGATCCTTTTTGTCTACTATTATGTTGGCACGTGCACTTTTCCAGCAATGAATTCCGATTTATAGAGGGTATAGCTTTTGTATCTGGTCCCTTTATATATTTTCATTTTTAGATATATTAGTGGCTTCTTTTACTAGAATCCATTACATATTTGTATTACTTTTTAATTGTGGCCGTTTTATCACCATTCATGACAATTTGTTCTGTCCCCTTTTTCTCATCCCCGTCAATATTTGTTCCCACCCTGCCATTGTTCTGTTTTAATTGAATTAATTATGGTAATAAAAACATTTTTGTACTATGTTGGGTGTCAAAGTCGGTTTCTTTCTTGGTTTATTAGCGAGGAAGAGAACGAGAACTCTAGTGCCGCAAGGAGAAAGGATACCGGTCAGATGCCTCACACACACCCAAACCAGATCTAACACTTTGTATGGACGAGGGGCAGTACCCCAAAGCGGCACAGTGTCTGCAAATTGAGATTCTGGTTTTGGCTTTTATCCTAAGTCACGTGACAAGGCTCGACAATGACTACTTCCTATAAGTGGCGCTAGAATTCTAGTTCCCGTCCTCTCCGAAGAGACAATCTGCATATTTCCCAGAGGAGCATTGCGGCTTTAAATCTCCTCATCTCGGCATGCTTGACACGTCACTCTCCGCAAGAGAAACGTTACCCCTTGGATACAAATTATGTAGCAAAATTCAATTATTCACTAGGACAAAAACAGTTCACAATACAACAGTATACCGCAGCGCACGAAGCAGTAGAGTGTGATGTTTGACTGTTTTTTCTACCAATGTAAATTTTCAGTTTCACCCTGAAGTTCACAACTTAAGGGTTTAAAATGTTTTTTCAGCTCTTCTTTTTTGGTTAGTTTGGCATTAACAGCTGTTTTTTATGCAAATCTGTGGTAAGACTTACGTGAATAACTTTTTGAACAAATTTTTATTAAATATTAAAATTGACTCCTTTCACAAACTAAAAAAATTAAGAGGGGGACAGCATAGCGCAACCCTTTGTTTATAGTCATAGCAAAGGCAAGTCGGATTGGGAACTGCAGACGCTTATAATAGGAAAGGCATGTCATTTGGTAGCAAGGGATACACAGAATTTCAAGATTTTCTCCCTTAGAGTTTCCCATAAAAATAGTGCCTCCAATAACTTTGGACATAAGACTCTTAAGGGTATGCCTCACTAAGCGAGATCGCTAGCGAGATCGCTACTGCGTCACCATTTATGACGCAGTAGCAATCTCGTTAGCGACGCAGCTGTGTGTGACATGTAGCAGCGATGTGGCCTCTGCTGAGATGTCGTTGATCGCTCATGAACGTTCTGAGCCATTTTTTGGTCGTTGGTGTCCCGCTGGTGAGCCTGAATCGCTGAGTGTGACACCCTTTATGAACGACTTCACCAGCGGCGCAGGTGGGACTAGGTTTTCCCAACGACCGCAGAGGTCGTTATACAGATCGCTGATGAGTTGTGTTTGGAATCACACAGCTAAGTCGCTAACGAGATCGCTACTGCGTCATAAATGGTGACGCAGGTGCGATCTCGTTAGCGATCTCGCTTAGTGTGGCATACCCTTATAACGACCTCTGCGGTCGTTGGGAAAACCTAGTCCCACCTGCGACGCTGGTGAAGTCGTTCATAAAGGGTGTCACACTCAGCGATTCAGGCTCACCAGCGGGACACCAACGACCAAATAACGGCTCAGAACGTTCATTAGCGATCAACGACATCTCAGCAGGGGCCACATCGCTGCTACATGTCACACACAGCTAAGTCGCTAACGAGATCGCTACTGCGTCATAAATGGTGACGCGATCTCGTTAGTTGTGTGGGCATACCCTTTATCCCACAACCTTGTGCCATTACACAATTTTGGTGGGTCAAGTGTTGTGAGTGGGCTTGGGATGAGTTCTGAGCAGAGGCTCCCTCTGGTGGTTACAAGCGGTGCTGGTCTGTCCAAGTTGAAGATTGTGAGGATTGGGAATCAGGTGTTACTGACTGGTCTTATATAAGGGAGTCACCTTCCCATCAGGGTTGCCGGTGATCAATTGTTCTGGTCTGAATCCTTGATTCCTGTTTCCTTTGTAGCCTGCTGTGTCGTGTCTGCATCTCCTGCTAACAGATAAGACATTTTCTTCTTTTTGTTTTTGTGCTTGATTTTTGCATTTTGTCCTGCACTTCTGTGGGGGCCTTCAGGGTCCCCTCCGGGGGCTTTTGCCCTCTCAGTTTAGTTCAGCCACTGATGTTTGTACCTTTGCTTTTTCCAGTTTTTTCAGTGGCTGCTGTTTTGATTTTGTTACACCAGAGAACTAATTTAGGTGGTAGAGGTCATGTGATCTCAGGTGTTTTTGAAATTAGTAGAGTTGGTGCTTTTCAGGGTTTTCTGGGATTGCAGTAAGTACCCTTCCTATCCTTTTCTATTTAGTTAGTTTGGGCCCCAACGTTTGCTCATACTATTTTCTGTCTGTGTCAGTATTTCTTCTTGTCTAACCGCCATTACATGTTTGGGGGCTTTCTATTGTCTTTGGGGTTCTGCTCCAGGGCAGATAGCTTTCCTATTTCTATCTTTAGGTGTAGTTAGTTTCTCAGGCTGTGACGAGGCGTCTAGGACCAACGTAGGAACGCTCCACGGCTGCCTCTAGTTGTTGTGGTTAGTCAGGGTACTGCAATCTCATAGATTCCAACTGCTCTGGTGTATTGCCTTTTTTGCCTGCACTCCTCAGCTACCGAAACATAACAGTATCACCGGCCCAAAATTTAAAATTGTATGGTACTCACAGAAGGGAAAAAATTTGTGAAAGAAAAAACGGTTGTCAGAGTTGTCAGAGATATTTTTCTGTTTGTTGCATTTTTTTTTTTTTCCCTCTGTATCTCTGGGTGCTGGGGAGGATTTTTTCTCTCAATGGAGTTTGCACAGTTGTCTGGCCGTGTGGATCAGCTTGCCACTGAGGTTCAGAGTATTGCTGCATATCTTGCTAGGTTGCCTGTTGTGGAACCTAGGATTCCCATGCCAGATTTGTTTTTAGGGGATCGAGCTAAGTTTCAGAATTTCAAAAATAATTGTAAATTGTTTTTTGCCTTAAAATCTAAGTCCTCAGGGAACGCAGCGCAGCAGGTTCAAATTGTCATCTCTCTCCTGCGCGGTGATCCTCAGGATTGGGCTTTTTCCCTGACACCTGGGGATCCTGTTTTGAGTGATGTTGATGCATTTTTTCAGGCTTTGGGGTTATTGTACGATGAGCCTAATGTCACTGATCAAGCTGAAAAAGCCTTGTTGGCATTAAATCAGGGGCTTGATGACGCTGAGTTATACTGTCAGAGATTCCGTAGGTGGGCAGTCCTGACCAAGTGGAATGACGACGCTTTGGCGGCCCTTTTTCGGAAGGGTCTGTCAGATAATGTAAAGGATGTTATGGTGGGATTCCCTGTCCCCTCTGGTCTCAATGATTCTATGTCATTAGCGATTCAAATTGACAGACGTTTGCGTGAGCGGAGAAGTATGCGTGGAATAGTGTTGCCTTGTGAACCTGCTTCTGAATCCATGCAGTGTGATAGAGTGGTGTCTGGGGCACAGCGTCATGAGTTTCGAAAGCGCAATGGGTTATGTTTCTACTGTGGTGATGCCTCTCATGCTATTTCAGTCTGCCCTAAGCGGGGAAGACGTTTTGCACGCTCAGTTGTCTTGGGTAGTGTTCAGACTAAGTTTTTATTAACTGTCACTCTGATATGCTCTCTGTCCTCATTTTCTGCTCAGGCTTTCGTTGATTCTGGAGCAGCTATTAACCTGATGGATTATGATTTTCCTAAACGTTGTGGGTTTCCCTTGATACCCCTACAGAAGTCTATTCCCTACTGGGGATCGATTCTACCCCTTTGGCTGAGAATAAACCTCAGTTCTCTACTCAGGTGATAATGAGGGTTGAACCTGATCATCAAGAGTGCTGCAAATTTTTGGTTCTGTATAATCTGCATGATATTATCGTACTGGGTTTCCCTTGGTTACAGTCTCATAATCCTGTTTTGGATTGGAAATCTGTGTCTGTAACCAGTTGGGGCTGCCAATGTGTTAATACCAACACTCCTGTTTTTTCTGCCTCCCCCCAGGCTCAGGATGTTCCTGACTTTTTGATTGATTTTTCTGATGTATTTAGCGAAAGTAAATCTGCATCCTTGCCTCCCCATAGGAGCT
>JARQOD010008184.1:0-36554 GCA_033576555.1 Oophaga sylvatica | reverse complement strand
TATGCACTAAGGTGCCTTTTAATGGTTTCACACGGAGCCTTGACTTACCTCTGAACAGAAAACCCGTGTGGTGTGGCACTGAGTGAGGTCTGCATTTGGATGTCCTGCAGCCCACCCAGGACCCACGTTGAAGGTTTGGTGCGGGTCCTTCACAAGAATACTGTGTATTTATTGAACATTTTGATGCCTTAATACTTTTTGTATTTTTCTATATTCAATGTGTTGTTTGCAACGTTTAAGACATCTTTACCTCCCGAATGGGACGAATTAATGTTTAATGTTCGTTGTTGATGCATAACCAAAATGTCTTTATATTTTACAGCCCGGGAGTGCTGTCGTTTACCATGGGGGAATGTGTAGCCCTGGTACACAATACCAGGAGGATGAGTGGAGAGGTAACAGTTAAGGGCTCTTCATAACATCACGTACACTTCGGACACACCCAGCAGGGGTGTGGAGGGGAGTGATTCATTCAGTCAGTTTCCTGTCCTTGGACAGAGCAGACGTGTCCAGTCTGAGCCTGTTAGCAGTTCAGAAAGTGGAGGCTAGTACAGGTGGCCTAGTTCACCTCAGCCTAGTCAGAGCTGTGCCCCACTGGAAGACAGACTGAGATATCTATTAAGAGTCGAGCAAATCGAAGGGCAAAGTGGAAGAGAACAGAGAAGTGCCATAGGTATAGGATACCTGCACATTGCTACCGGTCACTGGGGACCGAAGGATCACTAAAGCTTCACGCTTAGTGGTAAGAAAACCAGAGGCTTACCGGACCTTAGGTCGTGGCAAGCAGCCCTGAAGAGTCAGTACGTAACTGGGGTCAGAGGGAGTGAGGACCTTGAGTCAGTGCACGACAAGATAGGAATTCAGCTCTCTCACAGGAAGGCTCCAACCACAAAACTGACCGGGCCGAACAGCTTTGGAATAGCTGGAATTATAGAGGGAACTACGCTTCAAGCTGGTTGGACTCATCATCATTGGACAGTAAAGGAGGCCCCTAACTTGCTTAACCGTTGCCTCAAAGCTCATCCTCCATCAACCCCATCAGCCTCCCTGGGACCTGCCTGAACATCTTACAAGTAAAGGTATGGAAAGACGCTGACCGTGTGAGACTGAGTTATTTACTTGCATGCCTGCACAACCCTGCCTTAACCATCGACCTGAGGGAAGAGTCCCACCTGTAGGGGACCCGTCATCTAGCTGCCTCACCATCCCCTCAGAGATCTACAGCAGCGCTGGTATAAATTATCAGAAGACTACAGGTGGCGTCACGAACTGTAATAAATCTATCCCCTGTAAATATACCCCCAACATACGCCAGACCGCCAGGGCCACAGCCCGAGCCACCGTTACCTGTGACAATCCCCATAGACTTCCATGGGCTCGGCTCTGAGTACCCCATTGCCCTGGTAACCCACAATTGTGGTGCGTGGTCGAGACACATATATGTCAGTGCAAGGTAGGCAGTGTATGTGGAGACTGCAGTGCTTAGAGAAAGAGGGTCCATTCCAGTTCTGTCTGCTGCTGCCTACGTATTACAGATATTTCTAGACATAGCCACAGGTATCAGGGGCCAGGAATATTTTTTTGGGGATCTTAATCCTGATTATTTGCCTAAAAAGCAATCCAGAGAACACAGTTTTTCTGCTCCATTTGCTTGTTGGCATTGCAGAATACAGCCAGATCCTTTCCATATTACAGCGCTAAAAATCCATCTACTTAAAACTGTGGTTTGTCTGTCACACGGATCACATATACGCTCAAAATTCTGCCATTTCTGGCCTCCATTTAAATTTTGTTGCAATGTGTTAGTGAAGTTATTGACACTAGTTTGCTGTTAAAAATAGTTACCTACAGGTCAGCTATTTAAATCTGTGGTTTGTCCGTCACACGGATCACATATAAGAGAGCTCAAAATTTAGGCATTTCTAGTGAAAGTCAAAAATATTGTCCTCCATTTAAAATGGGTAAGGCGCGTGGCAAGGGACGAGGAACTGGATGTGATGGTGATGGTGCATGCAGAGGCAGAGGCCAAGTTGAAAGTGTGCCACAACAAACACCCACATCTCGTCCGACCTTCTTGTCCCAATTACTAGGGGCCTGCAGCAGCACACCACTATTGAACCCAGTGCAGTGTCAAAAGGTAGTTGGTTGGATGGCAGATAATGCTTCCACTCACTTTTCCACCACCCTGTCTTCCACACGGTCAAGTCTGAGTAGCCGTGAGTCTGTACCACATATTCCTCACCCTGATCCTCCTTCCTCCTCCCATGCCAAGTGCCCGGAGACAACTGATCCCACACTTGGACACTCCGAAGAGCTGTTCACTTTTCCATTTATAGATTCGGGCCTCTCATCCGGTCCACTTGAATTGGGGCAAGAGGAGATCGCATGTAGCGATGCCCAAATATTTAAGCAGGCAGTGTCACACAAACGTGACAGTGGGAGAATGTGACAAGAGGTGGACCATGATGAGACACAATTGCCAGAAAGTCAGGAGGAGGACCAGGGTGTGAAAGTGGAAGAAGAGGTGGTGGATGATATAGTAACTGACCCAACCTGGCAGAAGGACATGCAGAGCGAGGACAGCATCACACAAGGGGAGGGAGGCGTTGCACCCCAACAAGCAGGAAGAAGCAGTGTGGTGGCCGCAGACAGAAGGCGGGCAACCGTTCCTCGTAACACCAACACGACGGAAGTTGTCATTACAACTGTTCAGTCTTCCAGAGTCTGGTTGTTTTTAAAGACTTTGCCGATAACCCCAAAAAGCCATTTGCAACACCTGCCATGCCCGCATCAGCAGAGGTAGCAAAACTACCAGCCTGAACACCACCAGCATGATCAGGCACATGGCAGAAAAGCACCTGACTTTGTGGGCCGAACCCCAGGGTCCAGGAACAGTGTCTACGGGTGACACCACTGCTTCTTCCGCTGCTGTGCGTGTAAGCCAATCCCCTGTCCATGGTGCATGCGAAGATGCCTCCTGACCTGCATCTGTCGTTTTGTAGGGAGGTGGCGGGAACCCTCATCTGCCCCCTCTCTCCCGTGTGCCGGGCCTGTGCACTTTATGCGGCACCCAAATGGTGTATCTATATATATTAATGTTTGCTGGTGTTACGTGTTAATGCAATGTGTGATACCCCTTTTACTCTGTACTGTCTTAACTTGTACTGTTCTCTGTGCTTTATACTGCCACATTTGTATGCACATTTTAGAGGCAGGGACAGAAGGGGTTAACACAGGAGGGTTGGGCTAATAGCCCCAAAAGGAGCGAGAAGTTCCTGTTCCAGTCTGTGCCCGGGCAGGCTTGCCCAGGGCAAGGTGCTCTGAACTGACCAAGAGCTGATTATACCCCAGGACAGGGAAGTAAAGACTGCTGCCCCGGAGCCACGGCAGTGAAGTGGGCACCGGGACTAAGTAGTGCCCCGCCGAGGACTATAAGCGCCCAGGAATCGACTTGAGGACTGAGACTGTTACTGAGGCTGCCAGTGCTGCCGCAATTGCTGCTGCCGCCGCCAATACGGCAGTGAAAGAGCTAGGGAAAGAGCAGTAAGTTTACCTGAATGATTGTGAATACCTTTTTCCACGTTTTTCTACTTTTATTATCTTTACTCCACTCTTCAATAAACTGTTATCCCTGTTGGATTTTAACTGTGTTTCTGGATCCCGATTGCCCGTGTTGCAGTGACTTTGGAAAAGAGGTAAATCGCCTGGGGTTCGTCTGTCCTGTATATTTTATGTGCAAGGGGCCGGGGTGCTCGCTGACTGTTTGCTCAGTGGACTCTATTCGTAGACTGTAGCTTTAAGTGACTCGGACATAACTACCACCCTGTGCCACCTTGTTACAGTTGCACACACTCAACTAGCACATCCACGTCCTTGTCCCAGTGCGGTGTTTAGTTGTCCAAACCCCAGTTCTTGGAACGCAAGTGCAAATACGCAGCCAACGCCGCACGGGCCACACTACTAAATTCCCACATTTCGCGACTGCTTGCACTCGAAATGTTGCCTTTTAGGCTGTGGGAGACAAAAGCTTTCTGCAACCTCATGGCGGCGGCCGTTCCTCGGTACTCCGTCCCCAGCCGCCATTATTTCTCCTGGTGTGCCATCCCCGCATTACACAAGCACGTGTCCCACAACATTAGCCATGCCCTCGACAATGCAGTTACTGGGAAAGTCCACCTAACCACAGACATGTGGACAAGTGCTTGTGGCAGTAGATCTCGCTGACGGCACACTGGGTTAACATAATGGAAGCCAGGATCCAGTCGGACCTTGGGATGGAACACGTCCTCCCGTCGCCGAGGATTGCGGGTCCTAGGTCAATCAGGGTTGCCCCTATAGTCTACAGCTCATGCACCTCATCCTCCTTCTCTTCAACCTCCATCTCTGAAATGACCACATCAGTCACAAGCTGGAAACACTGCAGCACTGTCTCAGCCAAGCGGCAACAAGCTGTGCTGAAGATAATATGCTTAGGTGACAAACCGCACAATGCTGAAGAGTTGTGGACAGCTCTGAAAGAGCAGGCAGATCTGTGGATGACACTTCTGAACCTACAGCCAGGCAATGGCCGGAACCTGGTGGCGGCTCTGAGGTGAGGCGAGCTCACACATGTACCATGCATGGCCAATGTGCTTAACCTCGAGGTTCAGCGGTTTCCCAAAACCTCCTGGAGCTGATGGATCTGCTTGTCAAAGTGTGCCGCCTGTGTGCCCATTTTAGAAAGTCAACTACAGCTTCAGTCGCCCTTGCCGTGCTTTACCAGCGTTTGCAGCTTCCAGCTCACCCACTGGTGTGTGATGTTGGGAAGGATTTGTGAGTAGAGTTGAGCGATACTTTCCGATATCCAAAAGTATCGGAATCGGAATGGTATCGCCGATACCCAAAAAATATCGGCGATACCCGATACCGATACCGGAAATCCAATGTAAGTCTATGGAACAAAATATCGAAATTAAAAAAACCCCATTCTTGCCTTGTAGGTTAATTGTACATGAAGGAAAACAACAAAGAGTAAAGTAGAATGTATTGGGGGAGGTTGAGGAGAAATTAAAGGCATAGATGTTTAACCCAATCCAATGGAATAGCATTAATTTTTTTTTTTTAGGAAATACGTTCGGATTGACGAAGAAATTGACAATGTTGTTAACCTTTTTTCTATTTTGCCAAATATGTATGTTTCACAACTCCCATGCTCTTCACCTTTTTAACTTTTGCCACACTTTCTCCTTCATAATCTTCAGCAGCATCATCTTTGTCATCAACTTATTCTTCATCTTCACCTTCTTTATCTTCTTCTAAAACTTCTTGCTTTTCATCTTTTTGTTAACATTACTCATATTGTTCTTTTTAAACTATTATTCTTCTTCATATTATAGTCCTTCATCTTCTTCATCATATTCTTATTTGTGACATAGATTCCTGTACTTGTAATCTGTAAAAGTATGATTTTTTCATCGTTCCGTTCTTGCTGCCACAAAAGATTTAAATTACAACAGTATTTGTCTGTGTTCAGTTTAGCCTGCAACATCAGGCATTTACCAGGGGCACCACGAGGAGGAACGGACTCACCCCCATACACTGCTTAGTCTTCTTCTGCTTATAATTTAGAGCATATATTTTGTTCTTCATTTTGGTCTTATACTTCATGTTCTTCTGCTTTTAGATCTTCTGCTTATTGTTCTTGTGTCTCTTGTTCTGTATCTTGTATTTGTAGCACAACCTTGTACCAGCTGATGTTACTGGGACACGGTTACTAAGCAGGAGGTACCTGTGCTCCAAAGCACTACCAAGGACCAGCAGACGTTGCTGGAACTCGGATACCGAGATGGAGGCACCTAGGCCAAAGGCACTGCGGAGAACCAGTCGACGGCACTGGAACCCCGACCGGTAGCAGAAGGTACAAGAGCCAATGCAAGTAACGAGGACCAGCTGACTGTGCTGGAACCCGGAGGGGCAGCAGAAGGAAAAGAGACAATAGCACAACCGAGGACCAGCTGACGTTACTGGGACACGGTTACTAAGCAGGAGGTACCTGTGCTCCAAAGCACTACCAAGGACCAGCAGACGTTGCTGGAACTCGGATACCGAGATGGAGGCACCTAGGCCAAAGGCACTGCGGAGAACCAGTTGACGGCACTGGAACCCCGACGGGTAGCAGAAGGTACAAGAGCCAATGCAAGTAACGAGGACCAGCTGACTGTGCTGGAACCCGGAGGGGCAGCAGAAGGAAAAGAGCCAATGGCACAACCGAGGACCAGCTGACGTTACTTGGACACGGTTACTAAGCAGGAGGTACCTGTGCTCCAAAGCACTACCAAGGACAAGCAGACATTGCAGGAACTCGGATACCGAGATGGAGGCACCTAGGCCAAAGGCACTGTGGAGAACCAGCTGACGGTACTGGAACTCGGACGGGTACCATAAGGCACCCATGAAAATGTAAGTTGACAGGCCGCAAGCCGTCTGCAGTTACCAAATCACACAGTCCTACAGTGGGTGCTTGTCCTATTTTCACAACGGAAAGAGCCTTTATTTACATATCCCACAGCACACATAGGAATCACCTAAACTGCAGGCACCATAGAGTCGGATAACCGGAATGCAACATGACAGGACAACTTATTGGAGGCTAATTTACATTGACACTGCCAGGAAATAGCTGTGGTGCTGTAACCAGGGTGGGCATGAGTCAGTACCCGTGCCAATTACTTCCGAGCAACAACTGGCGGTGTTGGAGCCCAGGGATGAGAGGAGGACAGGGTGGAGGCAGCATGACTTTTTGTCGTACACACAGCAGGGGAACAGCTGCCATTACTCAACCCCAGTAACACAGGAGCAAGTGTTGACTGTGCTAACAGCACTTACAGGCAACAACTGGCGGTGTTGGAGCCCAGGGTCCAATGCATCGACTTCAATTGCTTCCACCTCCTCTCAGGAACACAGCACTGTTGATCAACCATCTGTCTCTTCACCACCTGCCAAATTGCCCAGTCAGTCAGAGAGTTCTGTACAGGAGCCAGCTGAGTCTCTGCTTCTGTTCTCAGAATCTGTTGGTTTGCAAACAGGGGCACAGCCAAGCAGCATTCTGGAATGTGAAGAAGAGGGAGTATGCAGTGATGTGCAACAGCTGTGTCTCTCTGAATGTGAAGAGGCGGGTGAGACAGTGCCGATGGTCAGCACACCGCAGAATGCATCTGATGATGATGAGACTCAGGTGCCAGTTTCTGTTGAGCATGGTGGTGGCCAGACCACCCAACAGCAGCAGGTGTTGGAAGAGGTTAGTGGAGATGATGAGGTCCAAGACCCAACATGGCGTGAGGAACAGGAAGGTGGTGGTAGCAGCTCTGAGGAAGCGATTGCCCCAACGGTACAAACAGGAGGGAGAGTTAGGCTGCATACTCTGTTGCCTGTAGCCTCCATTTTGGCACCTGTTCGGATTTCTCTTACAAAAGTCTAAACGGACGCTCCCAGGACTTGCACTGGGTGGTCCTTTTTTCACACACTTGCAGATGATATTTGCTATGTCAAATGCAAGCTGTGTAATCAAAAAGTAAAAAGAGGTAAAGTGTCAGTAACCTCAATACCAAAAATATGTGTAAACATGTGCGGAGAAAACACGTAGTTGAGTTACAAAGACACACTGAAGATGTACAGTCTATAGAGAATCACTGCACAAGTTTAACTGCATATGTCATGGTTAAATTTGAAATTTTTATTGCACATTTGATGTGAAAAAAGAAAATAGCTATGAGACTACTGACTGACGTTTTGGGCAACGCAGTGGCCTTTATCAAATAGTCGCTGGAAGAGATAGAAAAATTTACAGTCAATGACAATGTATAATATATACAATATATACATAGGGTGAAGAATATATATACATAGGAATTAGGCAACATGTTAAACATTTGGGTGATACTGTAGAACACGGAGAATTATCCCTCTAGGGTATGCGGGTGGATAATGTAGTTTTTTGTTGATTTTTGGGAGTGTGTAGAAAACAGGGGTGATGGGGTATTGAATATTAAGGAATGTCATAGTCTTACAGTCTATGGTGATCAATTAAAGATGTTTTGTCAGGATACGATCAATTTTTTGACAGATGTAAAATGTAGGGTCACAATTGAGTTGTCTGTAGGTTAGGTTAACTGACAGTTGTCTATGAATTTCGGCAATAGATTGGGTCTTATTCATAATAACGATAGCACCCCCCTTATCTGCTGGTTTAATAATAATGTTGGGGTTATCTTTCAGAGATTTTATGGCTTGTTTATCTGTGGGTGTCAGGTTGTGGCGTATCGGGTGTAGGCCCAATCTCGGCAAACCATCCACGAGCACAGGCTCTGAATGCTGGCATTGCAAAACTCCTGTCCCTTGAAATGCTGTCATTCAGGCTGGTGGAGACTGACAGTTTACGGAACTTAATGGCATTGGCAGTCCCACAATACAATGTGCCAAGCTGATTTTATTTCAGCAGGCAAGCCGTCCCTGGTCTGCAAAAGCATGTTGTTGAGGTTAAAATTAAACATGCGCTACTAAACATCCGTCAGTAGCAATGTCCACCTGACCACCGCTGCGTGGACCAGTACCCATGGCCAGGGACGATACCTTTCCCTTACTGCCCATTGGGTCAATGTTGTGGAGCCGGGTACAGATCTTGCGAGTGGCGCTGTACGTGTTCTGCCAACTCCAAGGATTGCAGGAATCAAGTCTGTACACATTGACTCCTCCTTCTCCAGTTCCTCAGAAACATCGTTGCAGGAGCCGTCACGGTCTACCTCCACATGGACCCGTGAACGCTTAATAATAATCTTTATTTATATAGCGCCAACAGATTCCGCAGCGCTGTACAGTTTAACAGTTTCATAACACAAGTCATAACTAACAACGTTAACAATACAATAATGAAAGCAATATAAGCCGCCCCTGCTCGTGAGAGCTTACAATCTACAATGAGGAGGGGGAGCTACAAAGTACAGTTGTTTATATACAATGGTGTATTTACAATGATGGTCTAGCCATTTTGAGGGAGTGAGGGATGGATGGAGATAGTGAATGGGCTACACACACACACAGTTACACGTAGAATGACTTTGATTAGTGAATGTGATAGGCCGCTCTGAACAAATGTGTTTTGAGTGTTGAAGTAGGGCTGTTAATGGGGATGTTGAAGTCTCCAAGGATAAGGGTTGGTACTTCTGAGGACATGAAAGTGCGGCAGCCAGGCAGAGAAGTGGTCAAGGAACTGTGTGGGCGAGCCTGGGGTCCGATATATTACCGCTACTCTAAGGGAGAGGGGACGAAAGAGCTTGATGGTGTGGACCTAATAATTTGCAAAATCTTAATATAAAATTTACATGTTACATATTTACATCTAGTATAAAACATTTAACCATTAAGCCTACTTACAGAACAAGGAAGTGTAAAAAAAACTTGTGCTTAAAAAAAAAAGTGCAAATAAAATGTGAGAAGGGCAGTGTAACAAATAATTTAGGAAAAAGATAAACTAACATCAAGTGCTGTGTGCTGTGTAAGAGCCAGACACATTAACATTAAATCAGTCTGGAATAGCGGTGATTTTCTCCCCATAACCCGAGTAACATTCTGGGGAGAGGGGTGTAGAGTCAACGATCAGCAACTAGCTACGGTAGATCAAATACCTGAAAAAAAAAAAAAAAGTTATTTAACATTCATAAGATACATTTTATTTTATAAAAAAAAAAAAAAAAATTATTTAACATTCATAAGATACATTGTATTTAACAAAAAAAAAAAGAAATTTATTTAACATTCCTAAGATAATTTTTTTTAAAACATAAAAACTATAATACACAGCAGGATCTTTAGTAAAAACCAGACTTACCACTGTAACCTCTTAATCCTTGCAAGCTTCAACACAACGTTGACAAGGTACACAGCAGGGGTGGTCGGTCTCCTAGACAACGAGCAAACTCCTTCATGTTGAGAGAGGCCACCATCTCCTTAGCTTTCTGGTACTTTTCTGTGGGAATGAGCTTGTCTCCAACCAGCCAGGAATATCCATTGAATGGCACACCATGGTTTAGTATTAGCACCCAGTACCAAAAGTGAAGCCAACCACAGTTCCCATTTCTCATGAACTTTATTTGATATACTGGCTGGCCAAACATTAGTTTCTCACAAAGGAGCTGAAGACCCTGAGTGGTAGTAGGTGCAAGTCTCTCCAGCATGACCTGTTTGTTAGATATTTGCCGTCTACACCTAAAGAACATCTCTAGAATCCGCCCTTTTCTCACCATGGAAACAACAAAAACCCTCACTGTAGCATTGATCCACTCCCGCCTGGACTACTGCAACGCTCTATTACTTGGCCTCCCCATTACTCGACTATCCCCTCTCCAGTCCATCCTTAATGCAGCAGCCAGGGTCATCCATCTGGCTAATCGGTACTCGGACGCGTCCGCTCTTTGCCAGTCCTTACATTGGCTGCCCATTCATTATAGGATCCAATTCAAAGTACTGGTTCTCACCCACAAAGCTCTCCACACTGCAGCACCCCCCTACATCTCCTCCCTCATTTCTATCTATCGGCCTAACCGACTGCTGCGCTCTGCAACGACTTTCCATTAACCTCTGCAGTAATCCGTACCTCCACTCCCGACTCCAAGACTTCTCCCGCGCTGCGCAAATCCTCTGGAATGCTCTACCCCAAGAAATTAGGACTATCCACAATTTGCCTGGTTTCAGGCGCTCCCTCAAAACACATTTGTTCAGAGTGGCTTATCACATTCAATAACCAAAGTCGTTCTATGTTTAAGTGTGTATGTGGAGCCCATTCACTATCTCCATCCATGCCTCACTCCCTCAAGATGGCTGGACCATCATTGGAAATGCACCATTATATATACACACCTGTACTTTGTATCTCCCCCACCTCATTGTAGATTGTAAGCTCTAACGAGCAGGGGCGGCTTATTTTGCTTTAATTATTGTATTGTTAACGTTGTTACCTATGACTTGTGTTTTGAAACTGTTAAAGTGTAAAGCGATGGGGAATATGTTGGCGCTATATAAATAAAGATTATTATTATTATTATTATATCAGAGGGAGAAGAGGATTGGGCCTTGACAAGGTGCCCGATTGCATCTTAAGTGTTATTGAATGTTGGAGCCAGTCCACCGTATAAAAGCAGCCATACAGTGTCCGGGTACCTGCTTGGATTTCGATCAAAATGAAGAC
This sequence comes from Oophaga sylvatica, assembly GCA_033576555.1. NCBI lineage: Eukaryota > Metazoa > Chordata > Amphibia > Anura > Dendrobatidae > Oophaga > Oophaga sylvatica. Next base: position 25,336 of record JARQOD010008184.1, on the reverse strand, counting down.
TACTTTGATGTACATGTACACCAATTAGAGAAAAATGACAAGGATGAGGCAGTAAGACACGCTCAGCAGAGTACTGTCATGTGTGCATCGCCACGAAGATCGTCGCGGTTGCACATTCTGACTTCTCACAGCTGAGTTGCTGTTTCTTTGTGTTTGGCAGTTAGGGAGTTAATTCTGTCTGTGCTCAGTTCTGGGACTGGGTGCAGTTTTCTCCCGGCTGCAATTAATTATTTGTTGATTGGTTTCCTTTAAATCTCTGGTTGTCTGTGTTGGGAGTTGCCAGTGAAATTCTTCATGCAGACCACAGATAGGATTGTATCTGTATAGACTTAAGTTAAAGAGCTCCTTAGTTGTTTTAAGCTCACCTTGCTTAGAGTTTAATATCCCAGATCATTTATGTTCCTTCTGTGTTTGAGTGTGTATGCAAGTCTGTGTTTTCTCCAGTCTGTCTTATATGTCTAATCTGTGTATTTAGCAGAGATCAGCCCATATCCCTTTGGTGGTAATCAGAATCCTTCTTAGGACTGATTACAGGGTTCAGGGACTGATAGGAGACAGGGTTAGGCTGGAGACTTGGACCTCTGAACCATTATCAGTACCTCCAAGGTGAGGGATTAGTTAGGACCCCAGTTTAGGGTCAGGTTAGACCCCCGGTCCTCCTCTTTCCTGTGACAGTGTATCAAGTCCTCAAGATTAACCCTGAGTTCAACGGATATCGTGTCAGGTAAATCTATTCTATATTTTCATGCTGATGTTGCTAATCTATATGTTGTATTGAGTGTTGTTCTTTTAAGAATAGTTTACTGACATCGTACACATATCATAAGACCGCGTGACATTTTCACTGGCCCATAAAATTATTCCCAGTTGCCATGGATCCAGTAGCCCAGCTGGCTCTGCAGTTGCAGGGATTATCCATGGAGCTGATGGACATTAAGTCCAAAGTTTTGTCTCCCTCGGAGCAAACCAGATTTGAACCTAAAGTAGCTCTCCCGGACAGGTTCACTGGTGGGCGAGACAAATTTTTTACCTTCAGGGAAGCATGTAAATTGTATTTTCGGCTTCGGCCTCGATCATCAGGGAGTGAAGAGCAGAGAGTGGGAATTGTTATCTCGCTCCTACAAGGGGACCCTCAATCCTGGGCCTTCTCCCTTCCTCCGGGATCCCCGGCTCTACAGTCAGTAGATCGATTTTTTACTGCCCTGGGTTTGGTATATGATGACCCAGATCGGGTCTCTCTTGCTGAGACAAAATTACGTAAGATACAGCAGGGAGATCGTCCGGCAGAGGAATTTGCTTCTGAGTTCCGTAGATGGGCCACAGATACTCAGTGGAATGACCCAGCTCTTAGGAGCCAGTTTTGTCATGGGCTTTCTGACAAATTAAAGGACGTTTTGGCTCAGTATGATTCTCCTCCATCACTGGAGGCTGCTATGGCCCTAGCTATCCGTACTGATAGACGGCTCCGGGAGAGGGTGAGGTAACCCACTCCCTGTTGTTACTCCACCTACTACTAAAGTCCCTTATGTTGAGGTTCCCCTTGTCTGTTCGGAGGAGCCTATGCAGTTGGGAGGGACATCATTTCGTAGGAGGGGATTGGCGGTACGCCGCAGGACTAGAAGGTGTTTCTTCTGTGGGAAAGAGGGACATTTTGTTGGGGGATGTCCATCCCGTGCCTTGTTGAGCAAAAAGTCGCCGGAAAACTGTTAATCCCAGGTTGTGTGGTGGACGACAACCTGGGAGTATGTATTTCGTCCGCTAGTTCTTCTCAGTTCCTTGTACCAGTGGAGGTGGTGGTTGGTACGAGAGTGGAGAGATTTTCTGTTCTTCTTGATAGTGGGTCCGGGGCTAATCTGGTTGACGCTCAGTTTGCTCAGGCTCAAGGTATGCATCTGAGTGTATTGGTCAAACCGATCCCTATATTCTCCATTGACGCCAGGCCTCTCGGCCAAGGTAGCTTTGTTCATGAGGTTCATAACATTGACCTTCGGGTAGGGGCAATACATAGGGAACTATTATCTTGTTATGTGTTGGAGGGTCTACCTACTCCTATTGTGTTGGGACTTCCTTGGTTGGTTAAACATAACCCTGTGATTAATTGGCAGTCCAGAGATATAAGCCAATGGGGGGAGTTTTGCAAAAGTAACTGCATGAACACAGTCATCAGTGCGGTCGTGCCTAGTACTTTGCCTCCTTTTTTGGAGGACTTTGGGGATGTGTTCTCTGAGGAGGGGTGTCAGGAGTTGCCTCCTCATCGCGTGTATGACTGCTCTATTAATTTACTTCCTGATGCTAAGTTACCTAAAGCTAGGTTATATAACCTTTCTGGTCCTGAGAGGCAGGCTATGAAAGATTATATTTCGGAAAGTCTGGCCAAAGGGCATATTAGACCTTCATCTTCCCCAGTGGCCGCGGGGTTCTTCTTTGTGAAGAAAAAAGATGGAGGCCTACGCCCTTGCTTGGATTTCCGCGAACTTAATCGGATTACTGTTCGAGATCCGTATCCACTCCCTCTGATTCCTGATCTCTTCAATCAAATTGTTGGCGCCAAATGGTTCTCTAAATTGGATCTCAGGGGGGCGTATAATCTGATTAGGATAAAAGAGGGGGATGAGTGGAAAACGGCGTTTAACACGCCGGAGGGACATTATGAGAACCTTGTCATGCCTTTTGGTCTGACTACTGCACCAGCAGTATTCCAACATTTTGTTAATGACATTTTTCGTCATCTGGTGGGGCTGTTTGTGGTCGTATATTTGGATGACATTTTAATTTACTCACCAGATCTTGTGTCTCACCAGGAGCATGTGAGACAGGTGTTGCAGATCTTGCGAGACAATAAACTATACGCCAAACTGGAAAAGTGTGTATTCGCCGTACAGGAACTTCAGTTTTTGGGTTTCTTGGTGTCAGCCTCCGGTTTCCGTATGGACCCTGAAAAGGTGAGAGCAGTGCTTGAATGGGATCAGCCAGAGGATCTTAAGGCTCTGCAGCGTTTTCTGGGGTTTGCTAACTACTACCGGAAATTTATTTGTAATTTCTCATCTGTTGTCAAACCTCTCACTGACATGACAAGAAAAGGGACGGATTTTTCTAAATGGTCGGACAAAGCTTGCCAAGCTTTTTCCTCTTTGAAAAAATGTTTTGCTTCGGCACCCGTTCTCATCCAACCAGATGCATCACAGTCGTTCGTTGTGGAGGTGGACGCGTCTGACGTAGGGGTGGGTGCAATATTGTCCCAGGGTCCGTCCCCTGGTAAATGGCATCCGTGCGCTTTCTTTTCTAAAAAATTGTCGTCCGCCGAAAGGAATTATGATATCGGCAATAGGGAACTTTTGGCCATTAAGTTGGCTTTTGAAGAATGGCGTCACTTTTTGGAGGGGGCAGTCCACCCGGTCACCGTCATTACTGATCACAAGAACCTGCTGTATTTGGAATCTGCTAAGCGTCTGAATTCCAGACAAGCTCGATGGTCGTTGTTTTTTACCAGGTTTAATTTTGTTGTCACTTATCGCCCTGGATCTAAGAATGTTAAGGCGGATGCCTTGTCTCGCAGTTTCCCAGGGGCCGGGAAAATGGATGACCCGATTCCTATCCTTCAGGAGGGGGTGGTAGTGTCGGCTGTATGTTCTGAGCTTGAGGAGGAGGTGTTAGAGGCTCAGGGGGACGCCCCTGCAGGACCTCCAGGGAGACTGTTTGTCCCAAATCAGTTGAGACAAAAGGTTATTGAGGCACATCATAATTCTGCTTTAGCAGGACATCCAGGGAGTAAGGCTACTTTAGATCTCCTTTCTCGCCGGTTTTGGTGGCCTAACGTTAACTTTTGTCGCGTCCTGTGGGGTTTGTGCTCGCTCTAAGACCCCTCATACCCGTCCATCTGGGACCCTCTTACCCTTGAAACTTCCGGAGCGTCCATGGACTCATTTGTCTATGGACTTCATCACGGACCTTCCTCAGTCGTCAGGGAAGACTGTCATACTGGTGGTTGTTGACAGGTTCAGTAAGATGGCACATTTCATTGCTCTTCCTGCCCTCCCTAATGCTAAAACTCTGGCGCAGGTGTTCATTGGGGAGATTGTGAGACTTCATGGGTTGCCTTCTGATGTGGTGTCAGATAGGGGGTCTCAGTTTGTGTCCAAGTTTTGGAGGGCATTTTGTTTACGTCGGGGGATGCAATTGTCATTTTCCTCGGCTTTTCATCCGCAGACCAATGGTCAGACAGAGCGTCTGAATCAAAGCCTAGAGACTTATCTTCGGTGTTTTGTCTCAGAGAACCAGGAGGACTGGTCTTCTTTCTTGCCTCTGGCAGAGTTCGCTCTTAACAACAGGCGGAGCGAGTCCACTGGTAAGTCCCCGTTTTTTGGGGCATATGGTTTTCATCCCCAGTTTTGTACATTCAATGGGGGGGGCCCTTCTGGGGTTCCTGAGGAGGAGCGTTTCTCGTCGTCACTTGCTTCAGTGTGGAGAGGTGTATTGAATAATCTGAGTGCTATGGGGAACCGTTATAAACGTATGGCTGATAGGAGGAGAGTTTCTGGTCCAGATCTTAATGTGAACGATCTGGTATGGTTGTCTACCAGGAATATAAAACTTAAAGTTCCCTCCTGGAAGCTGGGCCCCAGATTCATCGGGCCGTACAGGATCAGTTCCATAATTAATCCTGTGGCATTTCGTCTGGACCTCCCTCCTACGTTTAAAATTCATAATGTGTTCCACAAGTCATTACTTAAGAGGTACGTGGCACCAGTCATACCATCACCTCTACCTCCTCCTCCAGTGGTGGTCAATGGTAACTTGGAGTTTCAAGTGTCAAAGATCATTGACTCACGTCTGAATCGCCGGTCCCTTCAGTACTTGGTGCATTGGAAGGGGTATGGTCCAGAGGAGAGGACGTGGGTTCCTGCGTCTGACATTAACGCAGATCGTTTGGTGCGGACCTTCCACAGAACTCACCCGGGCAAACCTGGCCCTGAGGGTCCGGAGGCCCCTCGTAGAAGGGGGGGTACTGTCATGTGTGCATCGCCACGAAGATCGTCGCGGTTGCACATTCTGACTTCTCACAGCTGAGTTGCTGTTTCTTTGTGTTTGGCAGTTAGGGAGTTAATTCTGTCTGTGCTCAGTTCTGGGACTGGGTGCAGTTTTCTCCCGGCTGCAATTAATTATTTGTTGATTGGTTTCCTTTAAATCTCTGGTTGTCTGTGTTGGGAGTTGCCAGTGAAATTCTTCATGCAGACCACAGATAGGATTGTATCTGTATAGACTTAAGTTAAAGAGCTCCTTAGTTGTTTTAAGCTCACCTTGCTTAGAGTTTAATATCCCAGATCATTTATGTTCCTTCTGTGTTTGAGTGTGTATGCAAGTCTGTGTTTTCTCCAGTCTGTCTTATATGTCTAATCTGTGTATTTAGCAGAGATCAGCCCATATCCCTTTGGTGGTAATCAGAATCCTTCTTAGGACTGATTACAGGGTTCAGGGACTGATAGGAGACAGGGTTAGGCTGGAGACTTGGACCTCTGAACCATTATCAGTACCTCCAAGGTGAGGGATTAGTTAGGACCCCAGTTTAGGGTCAGGTTAGACCCCCGGTCCTCCTCTTTCCTGTGACAGTGTATCAAGTCCTCAAGATTAACCCTGAGTTCAACGGATATCGTGTCAGGTAAATCTATTCTATATTTTCATGCTGATGTTGCTAATCTATATGTTGTATAGAGTGTTGTTCTTTTAAGAATAGTTTACTGACATCGTACACATATCATAAGACCGCGTGACAAGTACAAGCAGCATTGCTTGAAGAAGTAACTTGAGCGTGATCAAAATTGAATAAATTAAAATCTCAGACTACAGTGAACACAACTCTTAGCTGTGAAAGGGCTTTTTGTGTCCTTCTACAGTGTTTTCAACCAATGTATTGGATACGGATGGAAGCACGTCACACTATAATTTCAATTGAATGGAGCAGCAAGAATTACACTAAAGAAAAAAAAAAAAAAAAAAGAGTGTGAGAGTGACATGTGCAGATGCCTACATACAGCGTTGTATGCCGAGCAAACTGCAGCGCGTCACCTGCACTCACACACACACCTTGCAGAGCTGTGAAAAAAACACTGCAAGGCAAAAGGAAGATGTACACAGCGGTTGGTAAAGTAGCCTGCCTAAAGCACAGTACAAAAATCGCAATCTCTAACTGTCCCTCAGAGTCAGCAGAGCAGCGTTCTGTCCCAAACAGAATTAACAGCACAGTGACGCTAAAATGGTGGCTTTATCCGGCAACAATACCTTCCTTGTGTCACGGTTAGGGTAGCGTGTGTCTATTATATGAGTGTCTGTAAAATGTAACGTTACGCAGCCTTATTCTGCCCTTGGGGCGCAAAAAATAAGACAGCAGTAATCATTTACTGTATAAAACTCCACCTATGCGCAACAAAACAAGCACGTTCCCTCTTACGGTTCCTGCGCTGACATGTGAGTAGGGAGTTTGGAGACGTTCCTGAATTTATCCCAGGTATCCAAGCATATCAGGCCGATAGGAGAGCATTAAAACCACCCACGGTGGTGACTTAAATATGGTGAATCTAAACAGTGAAGAACTGTAGGTCGATGCGAATGAATGTGAGATCACATGACACACGTTTATAATAACCCTTGCTAGACACGAGTAACTTTGTAGACATTTGGACACACCTGAACCCAGATGGCAGTGAATATTAATTCTATTCGGCGCCACATGACTCTTGGTCCAGAATAGATTATATATTGCTAGCACACGAGCTATTAAGGGGAGTGGAAGAGGCAGATGTGCACAACGTCGCTAAATATGACCACGCGCCCGTATCAGTGACCCTGCCAGATATGGTGCAGATAGGGCCAAACCAAACTTGGCGCTTCCCGACCTATTTGTTAATGGATGAGAAGTTTCGACATCACGTGAAGCAATGGTGTTTTTAATATGTAAGGGATAATGGAGATACTAGGGATAGGCCGGAACTTTTATGGGCAGCAGGGAAGGGAGTAATGCGCGGGAAACTAATAGGTTATCAGACAACGCTAAAAAAGAAGATCGCGACAAACTACTCGCAGGCTAGCAGGATATTACGCGATAGGTACATGGCAAACAAGACAAGTTCATCAACACAGGTTAAAAATAGATGTAAGCAGGCTAAGGCTGACTTACACGTATGGGTATATCGACGAGAGACAAGCAGTAATAACAATTATAGAGCCGATGTATATCGTTATGGTAGCAAATCAGGGAGACTATTATCACGACTAGCGAAAGGAAATCACATTCGTCATCAACATATTACAGCGTTAACGAATAAACATGGGATCATGAACACAGACCCTCGAACCATAAACACCATTCTACAAGAATACTACTCAGACTTATATAAGGTGGAACATACGGATAGTGCGGAGGGTAACACCTTTGTAGATGGAATACGGTTACCATCCATCACAAACTATCAGCTTCTCCTTTTAAAAAAACAAATTGAGGTGACGGAAGTGACAGCGGCGATAAGTTACTTTAAATACGGGAAAGCTCCAGGACCTGACGGGTTTACAGCCAAATTATTAAAATTATTGAGTGAGGATATCCCGTCCACATTGGTACGCACCTTCAATCATATATTGGAGACAGGAGAGTTGCCCAGCCATTCAAACATGTCACACATGAAGTTGCTACTAAAACCAAACAAACCTTCACATCTGCCTGGATCCTATCGTACATTCTCACTCATTGACCATTATATCAAGATTTTGTCCAGGATCATGGCAGATCTTTTGAGTAGCATTGTTCCTACGCTGATAGGGTGATCACAAGTGACCTTTGTTTGCTACTTTGTTGGCTACTATCAGTCTCACTATGCATAACACATGTGTGCAGTGGGCAGTATTACCTTTGCCTTCGGTGGAGTAGGAAAACCCCTCTCCTATCGAAGTGTTAGTTGGGGAGATGGAAGATTTGACACCGGGACCTGAATTGTAATACTTAAATGTGACAGGTGACAAATTTGTTAAGGCTAGTGTTGAGCGATACGATACTGCAAATATCGGCTATCGGCCGATATTGGCTCTATCGGCCTTTCGATAATTCGTTTCGATATTTTCGTCTTATCGAATACCGGAATCGGATTTGTCACTGTCACTGTCTGTGTCCGTCGGTCGGGTCTGTCACTGTCAGTGTCCGTCGGTCGGGTCTGTCAGGAGTCAGCGGCACTTACCTGGCAGAAGATCTCCGGCGGTCACGTCCTGGACTGCTTTATGGCCGCCATCCTCTTCTCCCCGGCGGTCACATGCAGTTTCTCGCGATAACTGCAGTGACTGCTGGGTAATCCCGGCCGTAAAGCAGTCAGTCCGATGACGTCACCGCCGGGGAAGCAGGTAATCAGCTGTGCTGCGTCGCGATGACAGGCTCTGCCTGTCATTGCGATGTAGCAGAGCTGGATCGTCGTGGGACTGTCGTTACTATGGACTGCGTCGGACAGGTGGTATACTGTTGGTTTGTTTTTTTTCTTTTTTTACAGGAGATCGATGGCGTCGCAGGAATGAGAGAGTAATAAAAGAAATGAAAACTGTGTTGTCTCTTTTATTTCATTAAAAGACTTTTTTCTTGCTGTGTCTTTTTTTTATACATTTAAAAACTTTGGGATTAATAATGGATCGGTGTCTTATTGACACCTCTCCATTATTAACCGGGCTTATTGTCACCGTGCAATCAACGGTGACATTAACCCCTTATTACCCCACTTGCCACCGCTACAGGGCAGTGGGAAGAGCCGGGTAAAGTGCCACAATTGGCACATCTTTTGATGCGCCAAATGTGGGGCTGCTGTAGCCTGGTATTATCAGGCTGTTGAGGGCCAAAATCCATGGGCCTTGACAGTCTTTTAATACCAGGCCACAGCAGTCTGCATTTTACTTGGCTGGTTAACAAAAATAGGGGGGACCCCTACGCCGTTTTTTTTTTCGAGGGGATCCCCTATTTTTGTTAACCAGCCAAGCTAAGCAGACTGCTGTGGCCTGGTATTATCAGGCTTGCAAGGTCCATGGATATTGGATCCTTACCAGCCTGAAAAACCAGGCCTCAGCGGTCTGCTTCATCTGGCTGGTTAACAAAAATAGGGGGGACCCCACGCCAATTTTTTTCGAGGGGATCCCCTATTTTTGTTAATCAGCCAAGATATGCAGACTGCTGTGGCCTGGTATTATCAGGCTGGCAAGGTCCATGGATCTTGGCTCCTTAACAGCCTGAAAATCCAGGCCTCAGCGGTCTGCTTCATCTGGCTGGTTAACAAAAATAGGGGGGACCCCACGCCAATTTTTTTCGAGGGGATCCCCTATTTTTGTTAATCAGCCAAGATATGCAGACTGCTGTGGCCTGGTATTATCAGGCTGGCAAGGTCCATGGATCTTGGCTCCTTAACAGCCTGAAAATCCAGGCCTCAGCGGTCTGCTTCATCTGGCTGGTTAACAAAAATAGGGGGGACCCCACGCCAATTTTTTTCGAGGGGATCCCCTATTTTTGTTAACCAGTTCCCTCTGACGTCACTGATTGTGTCCCTGGCTGACCTGAAGTGAAAGTGGAAAGCAATCAATTAAGCTTTCCACTTCCTCTCCTGTCAGCCAGGAGAGGAACTCATTCATTTGGGGGTTTACTGTGAGGCTGCAGCATTAGCTGCGGTCCCTGCAGTAAACATTAACCCTTTCTGAAGGATTACACCGTGGGACCTGACTGTACATCGGATTGGTAAGAATAATTTTGCTTTATTATTTTATTTTTATTACAGGAAATGGTTTTAGCAGGAAAATAAAATATGGTCAAAAACTGTGTGATTATTTCATTAAACTTCTTTTTTATTAAAGTGTGTGTGTTTGATTTTTCTTTCATACAATAGGATTAATAATTGATAGTTGTCTAATTGACAGCTCTCAATTATTAACCTGGCTTAAAGTGACCTTTCAATTGCAAGGTCATTTTAACCCTTATTAACCCATTCGCCACCGCTACAGGGCAATGGGAATAGACGGGCAAAGTGCCAGAAAGGGCAAATCTAATTAGAGATTTGCCCTTTCTGGGGTGTCTGGGGGCAGATGTTAAGTAGCCGGGGGGGCAAAAATAATGGTCCCTCTCTGGGCTATTATTATCTGCCCCCATTCGCTGGCTTTGTCTGTCTGGTTGCGAAAATAGGGCGGGAGACCACGCATTTTTTTTCAGCAATTTTACACCTCATATATATATATACATGTCATTAAATTTGTGACACATATATATATATATATATTTATATTTATAGTTCATACACTTCTACATAGTATAATAGCCGCTAATTCAATTGCCGGCTTTTGTGAAAATGCAGAACCCGACATGAAATGACACTTGGTGTACATAGGGTTAACCATTTCTTTTCATGTAGTTTGATATCTGATTTGCACAAACAATTACATGAGTCTATGTGTGCAAAATTTCACACCTGTAGGGGTTAATTAAAGGTGTAAATTCGTAGCAAAAAAGTCCGTTTTTTTTACAACGAATTTACACCTTTAATTAACCCCTACAGGTGTGAAATTTTGCACACATAGACTGATGTAATTGTTTGTGCAAATCAGATTGCAAACGACATGAAAAGACATGGTTAACCCTATGTACACCAAGTGTCATTTCATGTCGGGTGGTTCTGTCTTTTCACAGAAGCCGGCTTTACCCGGCAATTGAATCAGAGGATATTTTACTATGTAGAAGTGTATAAACTATACATATATGTATATATATATGTCACAATGACATGTATATATATATATATATGTATTCTATGTGTGTATATTTAGTGTTTACAAGGAAATAAAGGTTTTTTTTAGTTGTGATATTTTGTTCCCATAGACTTACATTGGACTTCCGGTATCGAAATCGGATATCGACGATATTTAGTGATATCGGCGATACCATTCCGATCCGATATTTTTAGATATCGAGCAATATCGCTCAACACTAGTTAAGGCGCAACTCCGCGGCCCCTACGTTGAGTCTAGCCCGTGAAAATTTACTGGTTGTCAATGGGGAACCCCAACACCCCGGGGCAGCTACAGTATTTCAACAATTAGAGCTGAACCAAGATTTGCTGTATCAGGTTTATAAAATACATGTGGAAATTTTTTAGCAATTGCTGCTACCGCAGTCATATCGGAGGTTGGTAATGGACTTAGCGCATGCGCATGTACTAGGGTGACATTTGTGCCAAAAGAAAACCCTACACAGAATTATACAACGGTTTTACTGGCTGGGGGTCTATCAAGAAGTTAAACGGTATTGTAACTCTTGTCGCATGCGCCAGGTACACAGTCCTCAGCCTCATTTAGTGAGTCCCTTGGTGCCATTAAAAATTTTAGAGGTCCAGTTTGAGAGAATACCCATGGATCTGGTGGAGCCGGTTAATAAATCAGCAAGGGGTCATCAACAGGGGCAATAAAAGGGGCACTGTGTGGGTCACCAGTTTTGAGCACACCCGAGTTCAAAAGACAATTCATTGTCCAGACTGATGCGTCAGAGGTAGGTCTGGGTGCCGTGTTGTCTCAGGACTGGAGCTTAACGGGGAGGAGCATCCCATTAGTTTCCTGAGTCGAAAACACTCCATCAAAAAACAGAGACAGCATTGTAGAGAGAGAGTGCCTGGCGATAAAGTGGGCACTGGAGTCGTTGCGCTACTATTTGTTGGGGATAACATTTTGTTTTGTAAATGATCATTCCCCTGTGACTGGCAGTGTTGTAGCCCAGGGAGTAGAGTTCAGGTGGTAGAAAGATGAACATAACAGGAGACTTGGAAAACGTTGGCAAACAGTTATTTAATCTGAAAACGGACAGGCAAATTCAGGTGAGATCCATGCCTTGTTCATTTTCACAAAAATAAGCCGGTCTACATTGTCTGAGGATAGTCGCATGCGACGGTCTGTTAGTACACCACCTGCAGCACTAAAGACGCGCTCAGATAATACACTGGCAGCAGGGCAAGCCAGCACCTCCAAGGCATACCACACATCAAATACAAATATAACAGTAATAATAATATTATTAATAAAAAATGAAATTGCACACACAGTACACAGACACAGCTCATATGTGTGTATAAGAGAGAGTGTTTCTGTGTGTAGTTCATGCCTCTAGCCTAGAAGATCAATCTTGCTAAAATCTTTAACACTGACCCCTGTTCTGTTTTTAAAATGGTGGATGCTGAACTGCTTCTCAGCCCCCTCATACACAATCATTATGTGGCACTGCTGGGCTCAGTCAGAGGCATCAGATTGAACTAGGCTGTCCTGAGTCATTCTCAATAGAACATTTTGTTCAGCAGTTCATCTAGTTCATTTAGTTCAGAGGTCACATGATGCATTTCCTATCAGCTCCTCACAGGATAGGGTGGAGAAAAACTGAACTAAATGAACTAATCTTTTGAACTAATCTTTTCAGTGAACTAGTTCATGGTGAACTAATCAACAAAATTAACTAGATTTCCCATCACTATGGTGTACACCTTGGTGGCGCTGTCACAAAACTTCGCCACATTTGTAACATACAGCTCTTGCCCTGTGCAGAGGCGCTGCTTGTGCTCTCTCTTGTTGCAGAGGTGTCTACAATGCCTCGACTCACAGAGCTGCTTTGTAAAGCAGTAGCAGCAGCAGCGCTCTCGGCTGGAATGGAGAACATTATGGATTTCAACAGTGTGTCTTGGTCCTCCAGCATTTTACGGTCCCGGTTCAACGGTGTGATGAGGCTTTGTAAGTTGTCCCGGTAGCGAGGGTCTAGGAGGGTGTACACCCAATAATCTGACGTGGTGAGAATGTGGCCGATGCGGCGGTCGTTTCTCAGGCAGTGCAGCATGAAATCAACCATGTGCTGCAGACTCACAACTGGCCAACAAACGCTGTCCTCTGGAAGAGCGTCACACTAATAGATTTTTGTAAATTTAAAATAGAAGAAAGCAGCAGCAATTTTTGAAAAATGACAAGGATGAGCCAGTGACAGACACTCAGCAGAGTACACGCTGCGGTGGTTGAAGTAAGTGGAGCGGGATCTACACTCCTACAAAAAAATTAAACCTCAGACTAGAGTGAACACTGAAACACAAGTGTTCACTTGCTGTGAAAGGCCTTTTTGTGGACTTCTATTAAGTTTGCAAGCAATGTATTGTATTTTGATGGAAGAGCGTAACACTAATAGATTTTTGTAAATTTAAAATAGAAGAAAGCAGCAGCAATTTTTGAAAAATTACAAGGATGAGCCAGTGACAGACGCTCAGCAGAGTACACGCAGCATTAGTTGAAGTAACGAGCGTGATGTGCACTTAAAAAAAAAAAAAATCACAGACTGCAGTGAACACTGAAACACAACTGTTCACTTGCTGTGAAAGGCTCCTTTGTGGACTTCTATAGTGTTTGCAACCAAGGTATTGTATACGGATGGAAGCACGTCACACTATTATTTCAATTGCATGGAGCAGCAAGAATTACACTGAAGAAAAAAAAAAGAGTCTGTCAGTGACACGTGCAGATGCCTACAGACAGCGTTGCATACAGAGCAAACTGCATCGTCACCTGCACTCACACACACCTTGCAGAGCTGTTAAAACAACACTGCAGGCAAAAGGAAGCTTTACACAGCCGGTGGTAAACTAGCCTGCCTAAAGCACAGTACACTAAATCGCAATCTCTAACTGTCCCTCAGAGTCAGCAAGCAGCGTTCTTTCCCTAACTGAGTTCACAGCACAGTGACGCTAAAATGGCGGCGGCGCCTTTTATAGTGCATTCTGACATCATTTCAGCATCCAATCACAGCCATGCCATTAGTTAACATGACCGCAGCAGTACAGGATGTGCCCACACTTCTTAGGATTCCTCATTGGCTGACTAAAATCACATTGCCTCTCAAAGAATTATGGGAACTTCCGATTCCGGTATACGATATATGGAAAATATCGGAACTAAGTATCGGAATTCCGATACAGCGAATATCGGCCGATACCCGATACTTGCGGTATCGGAATGCTCAACACTATTTGTGAGCAGAAGAAAGCAGTTGTTGACTACCAGCATCAACAAGGCCGTCGGTATTCAGTTCAGACTCCACATATAAGACCTCAGGAGTGGACATGGATGTCAGACATACGTACCATTCTCCAAAACTTTGAGGACTCCACCAACATGGTGAGCAACGATGAAGCCATAATTAGCATCACCATCCCACTTCTTTGTGTTCTGAAACGCTCTCTGCTCACAATCAAAGATGCATTGCAGGCAGAGAACGATGAGACGGAGAAAGGAGCCATACAGGTGATAACACACAGCCCAGCCTCATCTCATCCCAACGTGGATTGGGTGACAATGAGGAAAAGGAAGAACAGGAGCTAGTTTCTTGCACTATAGACTGTACTACCTGCACAACTGTCATACCATCTGTTCACCGTGGATGGCCTGAAGACAGGGAGGAGGAGGAGAGCATGGTCAGTCGTCCTCTTGGTGAGGACACGGAAGTCTTGCCTGTTAGCAGTCTGGCACACATGGCTGAATTTATGTTACGCTGCCTTTCCCGTGACCCTTGCATTCTCAAAATTTTGGGTGACAGTCATTACTAGTTGGTGACACTTCTAGACCCCCACTACAAGGAGAACTTTCTATCTCTTATTCCTGAGGCGGATAGATCTACTACAATGGGGCAGTACCAGAAGGCTCTTGTTGTGGAATTATTAAAAAATTTCCCATCTGAAAACGCTGGCGGCAGAGGTCACAGTTCGTTGGACAGTCAAGGAGTACAGGCGAGAAAGACACAACTGCAATCCAGCAGAGGCAGTGGAACACTGGCAAAGTTCTGAAAGAGTTTTCTCAGACCCTCCCATCGCACAGGTCCTGAGGCGCGGGGTACTCTCACAAGGAGTGCAAAGTTTGGGAAGACGGTGAGGGAGTACCTTTGCTGAACGTACCAACATCCTCTGTGATTCCTCTGTGCCTTATAATTATTGGGTATCGAAGCTGGACATGTGGCATGAACTGGCTCTCTACGCCTTGGAGGTCCTGGCCTGCCCTGCTACTAGCGTTTAGACAGAGCGGGTATTTAGTGCCGCCGGTGGAATTGTAACTGATAATCGCATCCACCTGTCCACTGACAATGCAGACAGGCTGACTCTTATAAAAATTAACAAGAGCTGGATTGGGCCAGACTTCTGTACACCACCGAATGATAGCAGTTAGTGATGAGCGAGTATACTAGCTACTCGAGATTTCCCAAGCATGCTCGGATGGTCTCCGTGTATTTTGGCATGCTCGGAGAGTTAGTTTCTGTCGCCATAGCTGCATGATTTGCGGCTGCTAAAAAGCCTGAATACATGTGGGGATTTCCTAACAAACAGGGAATCCCCACATGTATTCAGGCTGGCTAGCAGTCGCAAATCATGCAGCTACGGCGACAGAAACTAAATCTCCGAGCACTTCCAAATACTCGGAGATCAACCAAGCATGATCGGGAAAACCCGAGCAACGAGTATACTCACTCATCACTAATAGCAGCCTAACAAACTCAAATCCAGTGTCTTTTTTTTGGGAGGTGTACTTCCATGCACCTCTTCACACCCACACATGGGTATACGCTTCCTGATTTTGGCTATTTGCTGTTGTGCTCCTCCTTCTCCTCATCCTCCACATCACCAGGGTGACCGTGGGCCGTGATGCAACACCCACATAATTTTTTTAAAAGGTGTTTATGATGCCCATAAAAAAAAAATTGTTATTCAGTATGTTGATGTATACCCCCCCAGGGGTAAATGTTTGTCAACCCATACACTTAATGCATGGGCTTTACAAGTATAGGAGAACAGCTCCTTTATAATGGGAACATTTTTTCATGAGGCCCTCCTCTACATCTCTTCCAAGGGGCATTGGAGTGCCTCCAAATTTTTGGCAGCCCTTGCATTCACTGTATAGGCAAACACCATGGGAGACCCACTTTGTAAGGTTCTTTGTCTCTGTTGACATGTTCCTTGAAACTCAGTTTTCCGTCGGCCATTTTGCTTTCTGTCTTTCTGCAGCTCTTGCCCTCAGTTAATATGGAGTTTCCAGTTTTCATGTTCCCGCCCTGATTCTTCCCTCTTGCTTCTTAAGCAGCCTCAGCTGAACAATCAGTGCTCCTGAATCAAGCCTCAGTCAGTCTGTGACCTGACTCCTGGAAGCCTTGGACTTGTACTCCAGCTATTCCCTACTGAGGAACCTTGGAACACTTTTGGACTCTGGAAACCTGCTGTTTGGTGAATCCATGTTTGCAGAGGAATTACGGTACAGAGAAGAGATCCTGAACCTGCTTTGGAGATTTACTGTAGTGCTTGAAGTTACTCTGGCCTGCTGTGTCTCCTGTCGCTGTTCCTGCAAACTGTGTGAACTTTTCAGCATGCTTGTATGAAGTAATACAAGTCATTTCATTTCAACCTATGTCTCCTGTGTTTTCCTCGCACCCAAGCACAAGACGCTATAGGAACTGTACACTATACATGACAAGATTCAGGAGCCAATGTTTAGTGTCTGCTGGGTCTGGGAAAGCCGTGTCTGCTGTGACTGTGGATATCAGATGTCGGTTTAATACCTTATGTGATGACAGTGGTTGTGACTTCTCACAACCATTCCAGGTGAGCGCATTCCCTTAAAATTTTACTCTGGAGTGTTACCACGGTAAACACTATTGTTTTTTTTTTTTTTTTTTTTCCTTCCTCTTCTCCTTCCAGCACTTCTGCCTTAAAAGATCTGGAAGATGGAGGCCCGCATAAAGGAACTTTGCGGAGTGACTGATACAATCCTTTCAGATGTACAGACTTTAAAGACCCGTTTTGCAAGCCTACAGGACCTCACTAATCATAATTTGCAAGTGTTTGGACAGACTACCCAGGAATTGCGAGCCAGGATTGAGGCTCTAGAGGAACGAGCCCAGGCTCCTGCCATAACCCCAAGTTCTGGGATCCCCAAATTACCTCCTTTTCGTTTTGGCGGTGAACGTGAGAAATTCAGGGGATTTATTAATCAATGCAATTTTTTTTTCTCTGCACATGCTTCACAATTTCCCACTGAACGATCCAAAGTGCTTACTATAATCATGTTGCTTACCAATAAGGCTTTGATGTGGGCAAACCCTCTGATTGAGACTGAGGATGATTGTTTGAATCACCTTGATGCTTTCATTTCAGCCATGGGGCAGGTGTTTGATGACCCCAATCGAGGTGCAACAGCTGAAGCAGCCATGTTAACTTTGCGCCAAGGTAAGCGTTCAGTAGCCGAATATGCCCTGGATTTCAGGAGATGGGCTCTTGATACCACTTGGGACACTTCCGCTAAAAAATCTATTTTTCGGAAAGGGTTGTCTCCACTGATTAAGGATGAACTTGCTCGTGCCGACCCTCCCACTGCGTTAGGTGACTTTATTAACTATTGTATCCGTATTGATGCTCGTCTGACTGAACGCAGACAAGAGAGATGGTTCGAAAATAATCGCACTAACCTTTTACTACCTCCCTCCTCAGCTAAGGAACCTTTGAGTAGGATCACAAGGGAACCAGAACCTGAACCCATGCAGGTGGACTCTTTGCAAAGACGGGTTAGTGATGCACGCAAAGAACATTGTATAAAGGAAAATCTATGTTTCTACTGTGGTAAGTCAGGGCACTTCATTATAAACTGCCCCAGCCGTTCTCGTAAGACTACTGCAGCAGTCATTCACTGTGAGTGTTGCGAGAGGAGCTCTGTCATGTCCGAGCCTCAGGCTCCAGAGAGATCTGCTGCAAGAGATCTTGATTTCTCGGACTTAAACTCTGTTAGTTCTGGGGACGATGACGGTATAAACGCTGCAATTTTTCAAGTTTCCTCAGCGGTGTCCCAGCTGAGTTGTAAAAGAAACAATTCTCATTGCTTCCTTTCCATCAAACTCTGGGTTGACTCAGTCTGGGTGTCTAGCTCTGCTATGATCGACTCAGGAGCAAGTGGAAATTTTATGGATATCTCCTTTGCTCTGAAACAGGGGATACGTTCAGTGAAGAAGGCTACTCCAGTACAGATGGAGACTGTGGATGGCTCTCTACTGACTTCTGGACCAGTGGATCAAGAAACAGAGCCTTTGAGGGTCCTTATGGGTAAAGATCATCAGGAGAAAATGTCTTTTTTGCTTATCTCTTCTCCCCACTTTCCCATCATTCTAGGGCTACCATGGCTGCAGGCGCAGAATCCTACGATTAACTGGGAGACCAAGGAATTACACTTTCCGGAGAAACAGATGAGTCAAGGAGTTTCAGCTTGCTCTGTTCCTAAAGGAACCATGTCAGTCCCTGAACTACCAGCTGTATACCAGGACTATGTGGATTTATGTGACAAGAAGAACGCTGATCAGCTTCCTCCTCACCGTCCATATGATTGTCCAATTGAATTATTGCCCGGAGCCGAGATACCTTTTGGTAAGATCTACCCCTAGCGGGGCCCGAGCTAAAAGCTTTGAAGGATTATATAGACGAAAATTTAGCCAAGGGCTTCATACGCCCCTCTTCATCTCCCGCAGGTGCACCCATCTTCTTTGTGAAGAAGAAAGATGGATCTCTGAGACCCTGCATAGACTATAGGGAACTCAATAAGGTTACTATTAGAAACCGTTATCCATTGCCTTTAATCCCTGAGTTGTTGGAGAGTGCGGCATGACAAAATTTTCTCTAAACTGGATCTCCGTGGGGCCTATAACTTGGTCCGTATTAGACCTGGGGATGAATGGAAGACTGCTTTCAGGTCACGCTATGGACACTTTGAATATCTAGTTATGCCTTTTGGTCTGAGTACCGCCCCAGCCACTTTCCAACACTTCGTGAATGATATCTTCAGGGATCTCCTAGATACATTTGTGGTGATTTATCTGGATGATATTCTAATTTTTTCTAAGTCCACAGAGGAACATCATGGACATGTGAGAATGGTCTTAGAACGCCTAAGACAAAACCATCTCTACATCAAACTTGAAAAATGTGAATTCCATAGGACCGAAATTCAATTTCTGGGGTATGTACTATCTACGCAAGGGATTAGTATGGATGGAAGCAAGACCCAAGCCATCAAGGATTGGCCAATTCCTAGAAATGTGAAGGAGGTGCAGCGTTTCATCGGGTTTGCCAACTTCTATAGACGTTTCATTAAGAATTTTTCTGAGGTAGTGTCACCTATCACCCAACTTACCCGGAAACAGTCTAGGTTCTCCTGGACCCCGCAAGCTCAGGAAGCATTTTCCTGTTTAAAGGATAAATTTACCACCGCACCTATCTTAGTACATCCCAACCCCGAGCTTGCCTTCATAATAGAGGTGGATGCTTCAGACTGTGCCGTTGGAGCTATACTCTCTCAGAGAACAGGTGAGAAGAATGTCTTGCATCCCTGTGCCTTCTTTTCCCAGCAGTTGTCTTCGGCTGAGAGGAACTACGATGTGGGCAATAGAGAATTGTTGGCCATTATTGCTGCCTTCAAGGAATGGAGACACCTTCTTCAGGGAGCTGCACAGCAAATAGTCGTCCTGACAGACCATCGTAACCTCGAATTTATCAGGTTGGCTAAGTGCCTGACTCCTCGCCAGGCTCGCTGGAATCTTTTCCTAAACCAATTTAATTTTGTCATTTCTTATAGACCAGGATCGCGCAATGGAAAGGCTGATGCACTCTCTAGGATTCATTCAGCAGAGACACGTCCACTTACTCCTCCTAAGACTATTCTTCCTGACTCTAGATTCCTGGGAGTGATTCATAATCAAGACCTACTTAAGGACATCAAGGAAGCATACCATGCGGATTCTTTGTTGGCTCAACCCCCAAGGGACGTAAGTCTTGTCTTTAAGAATGGTGTGTGGATTCAGGGACAACGTCTGTATATACCTGAAACAGTCAGATTAAGAGTATTGCAACTCATTCCACGATTCCAAGATAGCCGGGCATAGGGGAATTCTAAAGACACAAGAATTTCTTTCTCGTTTCTTTTGGTGGCCCACTTACAGGAAAGATGTCTTAAACTATGTCACTTCATGTGAAGTCTGTGCAAGATGCAAAACACCTCGCTCCTCACCAGCTGGTCTGTTGCAACCTCTTCCCACCCGTCCCGCCCGTGGGGATCCATTTCTATGGACTTCATTGTGGAGTTACCAACCTCTCAAGGGAAGAACACCATTCTAGTGGTGGTTGACCGTCTAACAAAGGCAGCTCATTTTATCCCTTGTGTCGGCTTACCCACTGCAAAACAGACATCAGACTTGATGATTAAGAATGTGTTTCGCTTACATGGAGTACCGGATGAGGTCATTTCGGATCGAGGGGTGCAATTCACTTCAAGGTTTTGGCAAAATTTCTGTGCAGCATTGGACATTAAAGTAAACCTTTCTTCTGCTTTTCATCCCCAGACTAATGGACAGACAGAACGAACCAATCAGACCCTGGAGCAGTATCTCCGCTGTTTTATCTGCCACCTACAGGATGATTGGGTGGATCTACTTCCACTGGCTGAGTTCTCTTATAACAACTCTCAGAGCGCCTCCACTAAGCAGTCTCCTTTTTACTCCAATCTAGGTTATCATCCTAACATTCTTCCTCGATTTCCCATAGATACGCCCTTGCCGGCAGTGGCTGAAAGAATCACTTCTTTACAAAAGAATATGGATCTTCTAAAGGAAAATCTAGAATTGGCTCAAGAAAGGTACAAGAAAGCAGCAGATAAATTTCGTAAACCTGCACCAGCTTTCAAGGTAGGAGATTTGGTCTGGCTGTCAACCAGAAATCTTAAATTAAAGATTCCATCGTCTAAATTGGGACATAAGTACATTGGACCTTATAAGATCAATAAGATTATAAGTGCTGTTGCTTGTCGTCTTCAACTGCCCAGAACTATGAGAATCCACCCTGTCTTTCATGTATCCCTACTAAAGGCTGCAACACCCAATACGTTTCCTGGACGTTCTTCTCCTTGCCCTGACCCAGTGCTGGTCGATGGTCAGGAAGAATTTATGGTGGAAAGGATTCTAGATTCCAGGTTGTACAGAAATCAGTTGCAATATTTGATTAAATGGCAGGGCTACCCAGTGGAGGACAACTCATGGGAACCAGTCAATAATGTAAATGCTCCTCGCCTGCTCCGCCAGTTTCATCAGAGGTACCCTGACAAGCCTGGTCTGAGGTCATCCGGAGGTTGTCCCTAAGGGGGGAGTAATGTAAGGTTCTTTGTCTCTGTTGACATGTTCCTTGAAACTCAGTTTTCCGTCGGCCATTTTGCTTTCTGTCTTTCTGCAGCTCTTGCCCTCAGTTAATATGGAGTTTCCAGTTTTCATGTTCCCGCCCTGATTCTTCCCTCTTGCTTCTTAAGCAGCCTCAGCTGAACAATCAGTGCTCCTGAATCAAGCCTCAGTCAGTCTGTGACCTGACTCCTGGAAACCTTGGACTTGTACTCCAGCTATTCCCTACTGAGGAACCTTGGAACACTTTTGGACTCTGGAAACCTGCTGTTTGGTGAATCCATGTTTGCAGAGGAATTACGGTACAGAGAAGAGATCCTGAACCTGCTTTGGAGATTTACTGTAGTGCTGAAGTTACTCTGGCCGCTGTGTCTCCTCGCTGTTCCTGCAAACTGGTGAACTTTTCAGCATGCTTGTGAAGTAATACAAGTCATTTCATTTCAACCTATGTCTCCTGTGTTTTCCTCGCACCCAAGCACAAGACGCTATAGGAACTGTACACTATACATGACACACTTCCTAATAATGGGAAAATTATTTTCAGGATGCCCTCCTGTTCGTCACTTCAAAGGGATATTGGGGTGCGTCCAAGTTTTGGGCAGCCCTGCCACACACTGCATACGCAATAACAGTGTAGGACAGGGTTCCCCAACTCCAGTCCTCAAGGCCCACCAACAGGTCATGTTTTCAGGACTTCCTTTGTATTGCACAGGTGATGCAATTATCACCTGGGCAAGACTAAGGAAATCCTGAAAACATGACCTGTTGGTGGGCCTTGAGGACTGGAGTTGGGGAACCCTGGTGTAGGAGACCCCCTGATTAATAATGGAAACAACATAGCATAGCCGGCTGATGGATCTCTAAGAATAGTGAGGGCCGACTGCTTGCCCTTTAAGAATAGTAAAGGCTGCCTCCTGGCCCTATAAAATAGGTTTTGTGACTTTCAGAGTCCCTCCTTCATAAATGAAATAGGATGTGTCTGATGATGTGTCACACACCACATGGCCAGATAAGGTTGTTAAATGCTATGATATTTCCCAGTGAATGCATTTGTATTTGTTAAAAGCAATGCTAAAGGTCAAAAACGCTACGTGTGAACATAGCCTGAGTGGTGGAGGAGCATTTTTGTTTTTGGTTATTTATTTGCCTTATATACAAGTCATTACCCTGGAAAGGATGTTCCTTAACATATTTCCCAGGAAAATCCATTTTGGTTTCGTTTTTGTATGTTTTATTGTAAGTCTGTAAAAGTGGCGCAAGATTCTGACAACATTGTTTACAGCAGTGACCTGGGAGTCAGAAATGCTTCCAGGGGTCTTCCCCATGCTGTTCCTATGTCATTTGAGTTCTGTTCCCATCGATTTCCGCAATTTCCAGTCCCTCTGCAGACCGCCGGGGGCCGCCGGAAATATGCTAGAGTTTCCCATAGACTTACATTGCGCTCGTTGCTCGCATCGAGCACCTGAGTATTCCAATCTGCTCAACCCGACCAACAAGCACCAGCATTTTAGTGCTCGCTCATCACTACCTGTGACAAATGCCAGGAAAATTGTTCGGGATGCAAAGAAAAACCCACAAATAACATCAGCTGAAATACTGGACTCTCTGAAAACTAGCAGTGTGGCTGTTTCAAGATGCACAATAAGGAGGCACTTGAAGAAAAATGGGCTGCATGGTCGAGACGCCAGAAGAAAGCTAAATCACTCCGATCAAAAGTTCATATTCCCCATTTTTTAATACTGTGTATTGCCCCCTCTAACATCAGAGTGAGTAAGGGGGATGACGAGACCGCAGGTACCTGCGTGCCGGGTCCAGAACTGCAGAGGCAGACCAGGTTGGGTGGGTGGGATAAAAGAAGAAAGCGCGCGCAACAGGGGAGTTTTGGCGCAAACCTGGGGCAGCACGCAGTCAGAGGAGCGCTGCGCCCCATCCCTCCACCCAGTACCGGCGCTGCGACAGGCCCCACTGCCTGCAGAGGGGCCGCAGTAGAGAGAAAGGCCAGGCATGCTGTAGCAGACCTGATGGAGAGGGATTGCTGCACTGAGGGGAGCCATGTGTCTGTAAGGGGGACGACCGGACCGCGGGTACATGCATGCCGGTCTGGAACTGAAAAGGCTGCAGCCCCTGTTCCCGGGGGAAGCCTGAGTGAGCCGGACCTTCCCCTATTGCCTGGGGGGGTGGGGGGGAGTGCAAGTGAAGTGAACCTTCCTGCTGCCGCAGGAGGGCAGGGAGTGAGAGGAGAAAAGCGGGCGCAACAGCGGGGACATAAAAAGGAAAAGCGCGCAGTGAGTTTGGCGCGAGCGCAGTGAGCGGCGCGCTCTGCTTCCCCTGCCCCCCACCACAGAGTACTGGCGCCATGACAGGCCGCACTGACAGGTTCTCCCGATGTCTGCAGAGGGACCGCTGCACTGAGGAGAGCCGGGAGTGCCACAGCTGTCCAGGAAAAGGGACCGTTGCAGAGACTGCAGAGCCAGGTGTGCGCAGCAGCAGCCAGGGAGAGAAGTGCGTCCTGGGAGCACCAGCATCATGCAGGCCAGCGTCCACCGTCGCCCACAGTGGCAAACCAGAGAGGGAGAGGACCGTGCAGTGTGCCCGCTGACTACACAGATAAGGTGCGGTGTGCCGGTGACTACCAGAAAGGCGCCGTACGCTCAGTGTCCATGAGTATAGCATAAGTGGCACATATGAGGGACCGCATACGGGACTGACACTTGTGCCCTGACAGAATCGGTGAATATTTGCCCAGACACTTGGGCCCTGACTGCACCAGTGTATATTTGCAGAGCCACGTAGGGCTTGTACAGGACTGTGGCCTGTACCCTTGTCAGCCACTGCAGTATATGGACTAGGCTCAGCGGAAGGTCCTCAAGACCGACCGCTGCCGTCAGAAGACGGGGCATTGTTGCCCACAGGACCTTCCTGGAAAAGACACCGTGCCAGCCGTTGCCGGCGCTATTTACCCACCAGGAGTTACAGTTTGAGGAACTCCTGACACCATGCTTCACAGGAACTGCCCTTACCTTATCCTTTATCCTTTACCTCAGAATATCCTTTGCTAATTCTCCTGTTTAATCACTTAACTCTTTACCTCCCTGAGTGGAGTATTCCCCTTTATTAAACTTGTTAACCCTTGCTCTGAAGAACTCTCACCCGTGGAATGGCGAGTTAAAGGAGAGGGGGAGTGTAAGGGGGACGACGAGACCACGGGTACCTGCGTATCGTGTCCGGAACTGCAGAGGCGGCATCCTCTGTTCCCAGGGGAAGCATGAGAAAGACGCAAAACATGTCAGTCCTCCTTTGACCTGTTGCCGTGGGCGTCTGCACCGCTGTGGGTGCTAGACCTTTCAGCTGCCTTGGCTGTTCGGCTCCGCTTGCCTGTGTCGCTTTACACAAAGCTAGCGCTCTGCAGGGCCTCCTGCTCTGCACTCCCACCGAATACCAGACTCACACTGACATTACACCCGACACTGACAAACCCTTTCCTGCAGGGCTTTTAACAAAGAAACCTGTGGCCTCCAGCCACATGGAATATCCGGCCTGGAATGAAACAGACTGCACGACTACCATCCTGCAGTCTGTTTCTTACTGGCACATTCAAGACTAATACTTAAGATTTATTATTTCTAGTCTGCATTGCAGTCACCGCTACGCCCGTGTCTGCCATGCACTCCTTTGGCCTTCATACGCCTCCTGGGGAGAACACACAGTGACCCTACCTGTGACACCGGTCATTGCTTCACCATTGCAATCACAGCTACACCTGCAATGCCCCTCATGACCTCAATATGCCTCCGTGCGCATCCTGGGGAAAACAAACAGCGACCCCTAATAATAATAATAATAATCTTTATTTATATAGCGCCAACATATTCCGCAGCGCTTTACAGTTTAACAGTTTCAGAACACAAGTCATAAGTAACAACGTTAACAATACAATAATTAAAGCAAAATCAGCCGCCCCTGCTCGTGAGAGCTTACAATCTACAATGAGTGGGGGAGATACAAAGTACAGGTGTGTATATACAATGGTGCATCTACAATGATGGTCCAGCCATCTTGAGGGAGTGAGGATGGATG
>JARQOD010008183.1:0-36555 GCA_033576555.1 Oophaga sylvatica | reverse complement strand
AGTTGCAATACTCTCAATCTCACTGTTTCAGGTATATACAGACGTTGTCCCTGAATCCACACACCATTCTTAAAGACAAGACTTACGTCCCTTGGGGGTTGTGCCAACAAGGAATCCGCATGGTATGCTTCCTTGATGTCCTTAAGTAGGTCTTGATTATGAATCACTCCCAGGAATCTAGAGTCAGGAAGAATAGTCTTAGGAGGAGTAAGTGGACGGGTCTCTGCTGAATGAATCCTAGAGAGTGCATCAGCCTTTCCATTGCGCGATCCTGGTCTATAAGAAATGACAAAATTAAATTGGTTTAAGAAAAGATTCCAGCGAGCCTGGCGAGGAGTCAGGCACTTAGCCGACCTGATAAATTCAAGGTTACGATGGTCTGTCAGGACGACTATTTGCTGTGCAGCTCCCTGAAGAAGGTGTCTCCATTCTTTGAAGGCGGCAATAATGGCCAACAACTCTCTATTGCCCACATCGTAGTTCCTCTCAGCCGAAGACAACTGCTGGGAAAAGAAGGCACAGGGATGCAAGACATTCTTCTCACCTGTTCTCTGAGAGAGTATAGCTCCAACGGCACAGTCTGAAGCATCCACCTCTATTATGAAGCCAAGTTCGGGGTTGGGATGTACTAAGATAGGTGCGGTGGTAAATTTATCCTTTAGACGGGAAAATGCTTCCTGGGCTTGGGGGGTCCAGGAGAACCTAGACTCTTTCCGGGTAAGTTGGGTGATAGGTGACACTACCTCAGAGAAATTCCTAATGAAACGTCTATAGAAGTTGGCAAACCCGATGAAGCGCTGCACCTCCTTCACATTTCTAGGAATTGGCCAATCCTTGATGGCTTGGGTCTTGCTTCCATCCATACTAATTCCTTGTGTAGACAGTACATACCCCAGAAATTGAATTTCGGTCCTATGAAATTCACACTTTTCAAGTTTGATGTAAAGATGGTTTTGTCTTAGACGTTCTAAGACCATTCTCACATGTCCATGATGTTCCTCTGTGGAGTTAGAAAAAATTAGAATATCATCCAAATAAATCACCACGAATGTATCTAGGAGATCCCTGAAGATGTCATTCACCAAGTGTTGGAAAGTGGCTGGGGCGGTACTCAGACCAAAAGGCATAACTAGATATTCAAAGTGTCCATAGCGTGACCTGAATGCAGTCTTCCATTCATCCCCAGGTCTAATACGGACCAAGTTATAGGCCCCACGGAGATCCAGTTTAGAGAAAATTTTGGCATGCCGCACTCTCTCCAATAACTCAGGGATTAAAGGCAATGGATAACGGTTTCTAATAGTAACCTTATTGAGTTCCCTATAGTCTACGCAGGGTCTCAGAGATCCATCTTTCTTCTTCACAAAGAAGATGGGTGCACCTGCAGGAGATGAAGAGGGGCGTATGAAGCCCTTGGCTAGATTTTCGTCTATGTAATCCTTTAAAGCCTTTAGCTCGGGCCCCGCCAGGGGGTAGATCTTACCAAAAGGTATCTCTGCTCCAGGCAATAATTCAATTGGACAATCATATGGACGGTGAGGGGGAAGCTGGTCAGCGTTCTTCTTGTCACATAAATCCACATAGTCCTGGTATACAGCTGGTAGTTCAGGGACTGACATGGTTCCTTTAGGAACAGAGCAAGCTGAAACTTCTGGACTCATCTGTTTCTCTGGAAAGTGTAATTCCTTGGTCTCCCAGTTAATGGTAGGGTTCTGAGCCTGCAGCCATTGTAGCCCTAGAATAATGGGAAAGTGGGGAGAAGAGATAAGCATAAAGGACAGTTTCTCTTGATGATCTTTACCCATAAAGACCCTCAAAGGCTCCGTTTCCTGATCCACTGGTCCAGAGGTCAGCAGGGAGCCATCCACAGTCTCCATCTGTACTGGAGTAGCCTTCTTCACTGAACGTATCCCCTGTTTCAGAGCAAAGGAGATATCCATAAAATTTCCACTTGCCCCTGAGTCGATCATAGCAGAGCTAGACACCCAGACTGAGTCAACCCAGAGTTTGATGGAAAGGAAGCAATGAGAATTGTTTTTCTTACAACTCAGCTGGGACACCGCTGAGGAAACTTGAAAAATTGCAGCGTTTACACAGTCATCGTCCTCAGAAGTGACGGAGTTTAAGTCCGAGAAATCAATATCTGTTGCTGCAGATCTCTCTGGAGCCTGAGGCTCGGACCTGACAGATCTCCTCTCGCAACACTCACAGTGAATGACTGCTGCAGTAGTCTTACGAGAACGGCTGGGGCAGTTTATAATGAAGTGCCCTGACTTACCACAGTAGAAACATAGATTTTCCTTTAAACGATGTTCTTTGCGTGCATCACTAACCCGTCTTTGTAAAGAGTTCACCTGCATGGGTTCAGGTTCAGGTTCCCGTGTCATCCTACTCAAAGGTTCCTTAGCTGGGGAGGAAGGTAGGAAAAGGTTAGTGCGATTACTTTCGAACCATCTCTCTTGCCTGCGTTCAGTCAGACGAGCATCAATACGGATGCAGTAGTTAATAAAGTCACCTAACGCAGTGGGAGGGTCGGCACGAGCAAGTTCATCCTTAATCAGTGGAGACAACCCTTTTCGAAAAATAGATTTTTTGGCGGAACTGTCCCAAGTGGTATCGAGGGCCCATCTCCTGAAATCCAAGGCATATTCGGCTACTGAGCGCTTACCTTGGCGCAAAGTTAACATGGCTGCTTCAGCTGTTGCACCTCGATTGGGGTCATCAAACACCTGCCCCATGGCTGAAATGAAAGCATCAAGATGATCCAAACATTCATCCTCAGTCTCAATCAGAGGGTTTGCCCACATCAAAGCCTTGTTGGTAAGCAACATGATTATAGTAAGCACTTTAGATCGTTCAGTGGGAAATTGTGAAGCATGTGCAGAAAAAAAAAGATTGCATTGGTTAATAAATCCCCTGAATTTCTCACGTTCACCGCCAAAATGAAAAGGGGGTAACTTGGGAATCCCAGAACTCGGGGTTATGGCAGGAGCCTGGACTCGTTCCTCTAGAACCTCAATCCTGGCTCGTAAATCCTGGGTAGTTTGTCCAAACACTTGCAAATTGTGATTAGTGAGGTCCTGTAGGTTTGCAAAACGGGTCTTTATAGTCTGTATATCTGCAAGGATTGTATCAGTCACTCCACAAAGCTCCTTTATGCGAGCCTCCATCTTCCAGATCTTTTAAGACAGGAGTACTGGAAGGAGAAGAGAAAAAAAAAAAAACAATAGTGTTTACCTGTGGTAACACTGCAGAGTAAAATTAAGGGAATTGCTCACCTGGAATGGTTGTGAGAAGTCACAACCACTGTCATCACAGAAAGTATAACCGGACATCTGATATCCACAGTCACAGCAGACACAGCCTTCCCAGACCCAGCAGACACTAACGTTTGGCTTCAGAATCTTGTAATGTATGGTGTACAGTTCATATAGCGTCTTGTGCTTGGGTGCGAGGAAAACACATGAGACACATGTTTGATATAGAAGGACTTGTATTACTTCATACAAGTGGCAAAATGGTCACACAGTTTGCAGGTACAGAAGCAGGAGACTCAGCAGGCCAGAGTAACTTAAGCTCAGCAATAACTCTCCACAACAGGTTCAGGATCTCTTCTCTGTTACCGTAATTCCATGCAAACGTGGATTTATCAAATAGCAGGTTTCCAGAGTCCACAAGTGTTCCAAAGTTCCTCAGTAGGAAATAGCTGGAGTACAAAGTCCAAGGTTTTCCAGGAGTCAGGTCACAGGCTCACTGCAGGCTTGATTCTGAAGCACTGATTGCTCAGCTGAGGCTGCTTAAGAAGCAAGAGGGAGAGAATCAGGGCGGGAACATGAAAGCTGGAAACTCCATATTGACTGAGGGCAAGATAGCTGCAGCAAGACAGAAAGCAAAATGGCCGACGGAAAAACTGAGTTTCAAGAAACATGTACAAAGAACCTTACAGTACCCCTTTTACTTCTTATTATATTCTTGTGTAATCCAGACTGAGTCTGTGAGCGTCATTGTCTGCCTCATGAAATATATATGGACATTTAGAATATTTTCACTATAGTACCTTGTATCTGGTGATACAGTACCCCTTTTTTGTCCTCCTCTTCCTCGGACTTCTCCAAGTAATCCATTTGCAGCTGCTTTACGTCCATTATACACCTCAACATATCACATATTTGCCACTTCCCTTTCTGGGCTATCCCCCTCCTCCACCCCCAACTTTTAATAGTCTTGTGTAATACATACTGAGCCTGAGAGCGTCAGTGGCTGCCTCCTGAAATATATCTGGAAATTTACAATATTTTGAGCATACTATATATACATGGTATCTGGTGATAGAGTACCCCTTTTTATTATTATTATATTCTTGTGTAATCCATATTGAGCCTGACAGCGTCAGTGTCTGACTCCTGAAATATATATGTAGATTAATAATATTTTCAATATACTATATATACCTGGTATCTGGTGATACAGTACCCCTTTTTCTTCTTATTATATTCTGGTGTGATACATACTGAGCTTGTGAGAGTCTGTCTGTTACTCCGGAAATATATACAGAGATTTACAATGACCCCTAGACTGTATACAGCTGGACGCTTGTGATACAGTACCCTTTTTGGCATAAAGTCCTCCTCCACCCACCACTCTAAGTGCATAGTTGATACCGGGAACATTGGCCCACATGTGTGATTATTTCTTGCGGATCTTTTTATATTCTTGTGTAATCCATACTGAGCTTGTGAGCATCAGTGTCTGCCTCCTCAAATATATACTGAGATTTTGAATATTTGGACTATACTATATATACCTGGTATCTGCTGATACAGTACCCCTTTTACTTTTTATTATATTCTTGTGTAATCCAGACTGAGCCTGTAAGCGTCAGAGTCTGCCTCCTGAAATATATACGGAGATTTATTATATTTTCACTATACTATATATACCTTAGTAAATACAAAAAACCCCCATTCTGGCATACAAATAGTGCCAAAAGTGGGAAGTATGAACCCACATAGGAGAAAAAGAAAACAGCACCTGTTCCAGAATAACATGTATACCAGGAGAAAGAGAAGCAATCAGGTGACAAAAAGTAAAATTCAAATTTTATTGAGTAAGTACAAAAAAATGAAAATTGAACAATAAACAAAGAATAATAACATAGACTCAAGCACGTTTCGCGAGCCCTTAAGCACTGCTTCCTCAAGGGGAACGTGACATTCCCCTTGAGGAAGCGGTGCTTAAGGGCACGCGAGACGCGTCCACACTACCTGGCCCAGGGCACCCCCCCAGGACTTTCTATATCGGTAAGCTTTCCTTTATTTTTGGGTTCATTTTGAACCTTGCATACTGGCACTTATTGCCGCACTGGCGGTGGTTATTCAAGGATACTTACCTATCCCACTCATACATCTATATGCACTGGCACTTTAAAAGATGTGAGGTCTTCTCTACACTCATTGTATGAATTTGGGATATTCTGGGGGGATTGTCTGTCCTGTGGTGCCTTTGGTTTTTTCTGCTTAAGTCTATGTTATTATTCTTTGTTTATTGTTCAATTTTCATTTTTTTGTACTTACCAAATAAAATTTGTATTTTACTTTTTGTCACCTGATTGCTTCTCTTTCTCCTGGTATACATTTACACTATATATACCTTGTATATGGTGATATAGTACCCCTTTTTTATCTTGTTATATTATTGTGTAATCCAGACTGAGCCTGAGAGCGTCAGTGTCTGCCTCCTGAAATATATACGGACATTTAGAATATTTTTTTGACCATACAGGAGCTCACTTGCCCTGAAAATAGTGTGCTATCATAAAGAGTCTTCTGGCTGAAGAAGGCCTGGAAGGCTCCCTTTACTGGGAGTAGGTAATCTGCTTTTAAAGCCGGAGCATCAGGAACAGATTTTGGCTTACATTGCCGAAACACCCTCCATCTACAGGGGTTGGACAAAATATTGTAAACACCTGGAAACAGCAACAAAAGTTAGTTTAATATGGTGTAGGTCCACCTGCGATTACAGCCTCAAATCTTCGAGGTATGGATTCATACAAGGTGTGAATTGTTTCCAAAGGAATTTTAGCCCATTCTTCAGTTAAAACACCCTCCAGTTCTTTGAGGGACGATGGCGGCAGAAATCGACGTCTAACTTGAATCTCTAAAATCGAACATAAATGCTCTTTAATGCTGAGGTCTGGGGATTGTGGGGGCCAGATGAGATGCTCAGCTTCATTAGAATGTTTCTCGTGGCATGATTTAATGATTGTAGCTGTATGAATTGGTGCATTATCATCCTGAAAGATGGCGTTCCCCTCCGGGAACAGTGCTTGAAACATAGGATGCACTTGGTCGGCCAAAATGCCTAAATAATCACGGCTGTTAATTCTGCCATGAAGGGATATCATTGGCCCAGCAGATCGCCATGAAATAGCACCCCAGATCATCACAGAACCTCCGCCATGTTTTACTTTTGGGAGAAGGAAGTCTGGATGGAATGCTTCTTTCGGCTGTCTCCAAACGTACACTCAGCCGGAGGTCGGAAATAGGTCGAGGGAACAATTCTGGAGGTTTCTACACCACTCTAAACGCTTGGAAACATTTGTCATTGAGAGCAGCGGTTTTCGAATTGCAGCTCTTCCATGGAATCCAGATTTGTTCAGCTCCCGACTAAGCGTTTTCGTGGAAACTGGTTCTGTAGGTGTTCATTGAGTTCAGCAGAAATTTTCGGAGCCGTGGTCTTGCGATTCTGTCTCACAATTTGCTTTACAGTCCGATGGTCTCTCTCAGTCAACTTCGACTTTCGGCCAGAACTGTGCTTTACTGCGGACGTTTTTCCTTCTCTTTCTTTTCAAAAATTATTTTTAAGTATTTATGAAACAATAAGGGGGGAGAAGGGGAAAGGGGAAGGGGAAATACAACAAGGAAAGAAGAACCAAGTGGACCTTGCGTACCAATTAACAGGAAAATAACATTAATTTATACAGGCATTACACATATTATATGACTACAAAGGCAATATTCTAAATAGTAAACATTAATTAAGAAAGACGAAATAATATGGCTTATTTGAATATACTTTTAAGGGAATAAAGGTATCCAGCTGGACCATTTTCGAGAAAATTTGTCTAGGCTGTTATGTATCAGAGCTAGTTTGTGCTCGAAGGCTTTATGGAGGGTCATTCTGTCAATTACATCTTGGATAACGGGAGGGTCAGGCCTCTTCCAATGGAAAGCAATTAGTTGCCTAACTACTAGAAGAACATGAGTCAAAAAAACTTGGCACTCAAAATGTATGACAAGAAAGATTCATTTAATGGAGATGCATCCAGACATGAGACATTAAACGTTTTCGGTCCAACAATGGGACCTTCATCAGAATATATGCCAAAGGAATGCAGAAAAATACATACAGAAACAGACATAATTGAGAATTTACATATCATGGAATGCATATAAATTATAATTCAGAAAAAAAGAAAAGTATAACAAATAAATCAATACATTGAAAATAGTGGAGATAGCAACAAATGTGGGTTCAATCCAAAACATCCACGAAGGTTAAAGAATGAAGAGTATCCACTGCCGGATAGGTACTGGGTGGAAAAATGGTTAAGGATCTAATCCAAAGTGTAAAAAATGAGTGTGACGAAAATGGTCATGATAAACCAACAGAGGAATAGAGAAAGGATACCAAATACTCCACAGTGACTCTTTTGTTTTCATAGGTGGCGTGGTGTGAACGTGGCCGTGAAACTAAAAGGGAAGGGAATAATAGTGAACAAAGGATATACAGAAAAAACATGAAAATGATGGATACCTGGATAAATAAAGTGTAATCTCCAAAGATAGCTAGAATGTAACATACAGACGCATAAGTGAGATGTTGCTATTTTACCAGACCAACGTAGAAAATGCAAGGGCAAAAAGGGAAGCAAAAAGATTCCATAAATACTTGGATGAGGTATCCCCTTGGTTAAGAGGAAAAGGCTAAGACTGTGGATAAAGGACCAGGAGGTGGAAAAGAACACTAGAGGCATGGAGAGTAGTGTTGAGTGATACTGCTCGATATCTAAAAATATCGGATCGGAATGGTATCGCCGATATCACTAAATATCGTCGATATCCGATTCCGATACCGGAAGTCCCATGTAAGTCTATGGGAACCAAATATCGACATTAAAAAAACCCATTCTTGCCTTGTTGGTTAATTGTACATGAAGGAAAACAACAAAGACTAATGTAGAATGTATTGGGGGAGGTTGAGGAGACAATAAAGGCATACATGTTTAACCCAATGCATTGGAATAGCATTAATATATTTTTTTTTGGAAATACGTTTGGATTGACTAACAAATTTACAATGTTGTTAACCTTTTTTCTATTTTGGCAAATATGTATGTTTCACAACTTCCATGCTCTTCACCTTTTTAACTTTTGCCAGTGACACACTTTCTCCTTCATAATCTTCAGCAGCATCATCTTTCTCATCAAATTATTCTTCATCTTCACCTTCTTAATCTTCTTCTTAAACTTCTTGCTATTCATGTTTTTGTTTACATTACTCATATTGTTATTATTAAACTAATTAATCTTCTTCATATTCAAATTCTTCATCTTCTTCCTCTTCATCTTCTTCATCATATTCTTATTTGTGACAGAGATTCCTGTACTTGTAATCTGTAAAAGTATGAATTGTTCATCCTTCCGTTCTTGCTGTCACAAAAGATTTAAATTACAACAGTATTTGTCCGTGTTCAGTTTAGCCTGCAGCAGCAGGCATTTTCCAGGGGCACCACGAGGAGGAACGGACTCACCCCCATACACTGCTTAGTCTTCTTCTGCTTAGAATTTAGAGCATATATTTTGCTCTTCATTTTGGTCTTATACTTCATGTTCTTCTGCTTTTTGATCTTCTGCTTATTGTTCTTCTGTCTCTTGTTCTGTATCTTGTAGTTTGTCTTAACCTTCTTTGTCCTGTTGGTGATCTTCTTCTGGGTAATCTTTTATTTTTTCTTTGTGATGGTGTTCAGGCTGGTTGGCTTCATGCTCGTCGTCCTTGTTGTCGTCATCTTCTTCTGGGTGGTCTTTAAGGTCGTCTAATTTCCGAGAACCAGCTGACGTTACTGGAACCCTGACGGGTATCAGATGGAGCAAGAGACAATGGAAGTAACGAGGACCAGCTGACTGTGCTGGAACCCGGAGGGGCAGCAGAAGGAAAAGAGGCAATGTCACAACCGAGTACCAGCTGACGTTACTGTGACACGGTTACTAAGCAGGAGGTACCTGTGCTCCAAAGCACTACCAAGGACCAGCAGACATTGGTGGAACTCGGATACGGAGATGGAGGCACCTAGGCCAAAGGCACTGGGGAGAACCAGTTGACGGTACTGGACCCCGGACGGGTAGCAGAAGGAAAAGAGGCCATGTCACAACCGAGTACCAGCTGACGTTACTGTGACACGGTTACTAAGCAGGAGGTACCTGTGCTCCAAAGCACTACCAAGGACCAGCAGACGTTGGTGGAACTCGGATACGGAGATGGAGGCACCTAGGCCAAAGGCACTGGGGAGAACCAGTTGACGGTACTGGACCCCGGACGGGTAGCAGAACGCACCCATGAAAATGTAAGTTGACAGGATGCAAGCCGTCCGCAGTTACCGAATCACACAGTCCTACAGTGGGTGCTTGTCCTATTGTCACAATGGAAACAGCCTTTATTTACATATCCCACAGCACACATAGGAATCACCTAAACTGCAGGCACCATAGAGTCGGCTAACCCGAATGCAACACGACAGCACAACTTATTGGAGGATAATTGACGTTCACACTGCCAGGAAACAGCTGTCGTGCTGTAACCAGGCTGGCCAGGAGTCAGTACCCCTGCCAATTACTTACGAGCAACAAATGGCGGTGTTGTAGCCCAGGGAGTAGAGTTCAGGTGGTAGAAAGATGAACATAACAGGAGACATGGAAAACGTTGCCAAACAGTTATTTAATCTGAAAACGGACAGGCAAATTCAGGTGAGATCCATGCCTTGTTCATTTTCAGAAAAGTAAGCCGGTCTACATTCTCTGAGGATAGTCGCATGCGACGGTCTGTTACTACACCACCTGCAGCACTAAAGACGCGCTCAGATAATACACTGGCAGCAGGGCAAGCCAGCACCTCCAATGCATACTGGCTAAGCTCTGGCCATGTATCCAACTTAGAGACCCAAAATTTGAAAGGGGAAGAGGCATCTGGGAGTACACTTAGAGGGAAAGCCAAGTAGTCTGTCACCATCTTACGGAAACGTTTCTTCCTGGTGACTGGAGCCGTCTCGGATGGTGTAGACCTTGCTGGCGCTGTCACAAAACTTCGCCACATTTGTAACATACAGCTCTTGCCCTGTGCAGAGGCGCTGCTTGTGCTCCCTCTTGTTGTAGAGGTGTCTACACTGCCTCAACGCACAGAGCTGCTTTGTAAAGCAGTAGCAGCAGCAGCAGCTCTCTCGGCTGGAATGTACAACAGTATGGATTGCACCAGTGTGTCTTGGTACTCCTGCATTTTACGGTCCCGGTTCACCGGTGTGATGAGGGTTTGTAAGTTGTCCCGGTAGCGAGGGTCTAGGAGGGTATACACCCAATAATCTGACATGGTGAGAATGTGGGCGATGCGGCGGTCGTTTCTCAGGCACTGAAGCATGAAATCAACCATGTGCTGCAGACTCCCAACTGGCCAACACAGGCTGTCCTCTGGAAGAGGCGTCATCTCTGCCTCCTCTGCATCACCCCACCCTCGCTCTACATACTGACTAGAGCGTTGTGTACCTCCCCTGTAGGGATTTCTTCCTACTCCATTGACTCCTCCTCCTCCTCCTCATCCTCCTCACAAAGTGAGCCCTGCCCAGCCCTTTGTGAGGAACCACGTTGCGATGACTGTCCTGAAGGTAATTGAATTTGTGACTCCTCATCCTCCACCTCTTCCAACACCTCTTCCTTTAGTGCTTTCAGTGATTTCTGAAGCAGGCAGATA
Source organism: Oophaga sylvatica (assembly GCA_033576555.1). Lineage (NCBI taxonomy): Eukaryota > Metazoa > Chordata > Amphibia > Anura > Dendrobatidae > Oophaga > Oophaga sylvatica. Next base: position 25,539 of record JARQOD010008183.1, on the reverse strand, counting down.
AGGGGGACAGTCATGCTGACTAGTGCATCATCTGCACTCGCCATCCGCGTTGAGACATCAAACGCATGCAAAACGTCGCAGATGTCCTTTATAGAGGCCCACTCAGTAGTGGTGAAGTGTGAACGGCGCAAATTGCGAGTTGATTGCGCCTGTTGCAGCTGATACTCCATTACTGCTGGCTGCTGCTCACACAACCGCTCCAACATATGTAACGTGGAATTCCACCTGGTGGGTACGTCACATATGATGCGATGTTCAGGAAGGCGAAATCTGACTTGCAGAGCTGCAATGCGCGATCTGGCCATGCTGGAACGTCGCAAGTGAGCGCACTCTAGGCGGACCTTGTGCAGCAGTGCATCAAGATCCGGATAGTCCCTCAAAAAACTCTGCACGACCAAGTTGAGCACATGTGCCAGACATGGTATGTGAGTGAGGTTGCCAAGGCCCAGAGCTGCCACCAGATTTCGGCCATTGTCACACACTACCAAGCCTGGCTGGAGATTAGCTGACAAAAACCACACGTCGCTCTCCTGCTTGATGGCATCCCAGAGCTCCTGCGCTGTGTGGCTTCGATTCCCCATGGAAATTAATTTCAGGACGGCCTGTTGACGTTTGGCCACGGCTGTGCTCATATCGGTCGCAACAGGTAAGCATTCACGGGTCCATGTGGAGGTATACCATGACGGCTCGTGCAGCGATGATTCTGAGGAACTGGAGTAGGAGGAGGAATCAATGTGTACAGACTGGATTCCTGCAATCCTTGGAGTTGGCAGAACACGTACAGCGCCACTGGCAAGATCTGTACCCGGCTCCACAACATTGACCCAATGGGCAGTGAGGGAAAGGTATCATCCCTGGCCATGGGTACTGGTCCACGCATCGGTGGTCAGGTGGACCCTGCTACTGACGGCGTTTAGTAGCGCATATTTAATGTTTCCCTCGACATGTTTTTGCAGAGCAGGGACGGCTTGCCTGCTGAAATAAAATCGGCTTGGCACATTATATTGTGGGACTGCCAATGCCATAAAGTTCCTGAAACTGTCAGTCTCCACCAGCCTGAATGACAGCATTTCAAGGGACAGGAGTTTTGCAATGCCAGCATTCAGAGCCTGTGCTCGTGGATGGTTTGCCGAGTATGGCCGTCTTTTATCCCATGCCTGTGGTACAGATGGCTGTTTTGTGGTCTGGGAGTGTGACGATGACTGTGAACTTGCTGCTGTGGGTGGAATAACAGTTTGTCTATGGACAACAGTGACCGAGGTTCTTCCATGGAGATCCTGTGAGGAAGCCGAACCAGGTGTGTGTGAGCTGAAGGTAGAGGCTCCAACACGACCTGAAGATGTAGGTGCTGCTGTAGGTTGGCCTACATCTCCAGTGTGTCTTTGTAACTCAGCTACGTGCTTTGTCCGTACATGTTTCCACATATTTGTGGTATTCAGGTTACTGATATTTTTACCTCTTTTAACTTTTTGCTTACACAGCTTGCATTGAACATAGCAAATATCATCTACAAGTCTGTCAAAAAAGGACCACGCAGTGCAAGTCATGGGAGCGCCAATTTTGACATTTCTAAGAGAACTGCTCCCAACAGGTGCCAAACTGGAGGCTACAGGCAAGCGAGTCTGCAGCCTACCTCTCCCTCCTCTTTGTACCGTTGGGACAATCTCTTCCTCAGAGCTGCTCCCACCACCTTCCTGTTGCTCACGCCATGTTGGGTCTCGGACTTCATCATCTCCACTACCCTCTTCCAACACCTGCTGCTGTTGGATGGTCTGCGCAGCACCATGCTCCACAAAACCTGGCACCTGAGTCTCATCATCATCATAAGAGAGAAAAGAACTACCGCAGTAATGCACACTACTCAGATAATGGAAAGTAGAAAAACAGTCAATTTTATTGGTATACAAAGAGTAAAATAAAACACAAGTAAAATCAAAGTGACTCTGGTCCCAAACGCCCGCCCCTAACCCTGATCAAGGTATATAATGAATAATGTCTCAAAAATAACAAAAACATGAAAAATAACTAGAAAAACCTATGATCATAAAATGAACATTTGAAAATATGTAATGGTCCACCTAAGATGAGAGAACCTGTATGGATAGCAGAAAAAATATTAATGATACAAAAAATATATATCAAATAATTATAAACAAGCCCAAATAAGGGGTAAGATAGTCCCCCGCCTGTGAACTGAAAAGATAACTCCAAATCAATAATTGTGAAGCGAAACCAAAGCCATGAAAAAATCCACTAGCACATGATATAAACCAGAACAAACCTCATGATAAAGGCATGAGAGAACAAACGGGCGGTCAGGACCAGAGGACACCAAGGTCCCACGCGTTACGCCGCAGCCTGTGCGGCCTTTATCATGAGGTTTGTTCTGGTTTATATCATGTGCTAGTGGATTTTTTCATGGCTTTGGTTTCGCTTCACAATTATTGATTTGGAGTTATTTTTTCAGTTCACAGACGGGGGACTATCTTACCCTTATTTGGGCTTGTTTATAATTATTTGATATATATTTTTTGTATCATTAATATTTTTTCTGCTATCCATACAGGTTCTCTCATCTTAGGTGGACCATTACATATTTTCAAATGTTCATTTTATGATCATAGGTTTTTCTAGTTATTTTTCATGTTTTTGTTATTTTTGAGACATTATTCATTATATACCTTGATCAGGGTTAGGGGCGGGCGTTTGGGACCAGAGTCACTTTGATTTTACTTGTGTTTTATTTACTCTTTGTATACCAATAAAATTGACTGTTTTTCTACTTTCCATTATCTGAGTAGTGTGCATTACTGCGGTAGTTCTTTTCTCTCTTACATTGCGGTTGTTTTTTCTACCGATTTGCACCTCCCTATTTAATTGTGTATAAATTGGTGCGCCCTGCATTTCACATTACTATATCATCATCATCATAAGATGCGTTCTGCGGTGTGCTGTCCATCGGCACTGGCTCACCCGCCTCTTCAGATTGAGAGAGACACAGCTGTTGCGCATCACTGCATACTCCCTCTTCTTCAAATTGCAGAATGCTGCTTGCCTGTGCCCGTGTTTGCGAGCCAACAGATTCTGAGAACAGAAGCAGAGACTCAGCTGGCTCCTGTACAGAACTCTCTGACTGCCTGGGCAATTTGACAGGCGGTGAACAGACAGATGGTTGCTCAACAGTGTTGTGTTCCTGAGAGGAGGTGGAAGGAATTGAAGTCGATGCATTGGCTGCCATCCAACCAACAACGGCTTCAATTTGTTCTTCCCGCAGCAGGGGGGCACGCCGAGCTCCTACCAAACTGCGCATAAAGGAACGCTCATGGGTAAAACTGGTGGATGCTGTGTCACTGAGGGCAGCAGCAGCCACAGAATCCCCACGTCCTCTCCCTGCTGAAACTCCACGGCCACGACCACGTGCCTTACTCCCTGCCTTCTTCATCTTGGTAGATTGATAAAGAAAGTCAGAAAAGTTATAAGGCCTAAGTGTGGTTATTACGCAGAGACTGAAGTGAACACTGAAACACAACTGTTCACAATCTGTGAAAGGCTACTCCTTTGTCTGCTTCTATAGTGTTTGCAACCAATGTATTGGATACGGATGGAAGCGCGTCACACTAATAGATTATATTTATTTTAAATGGAATGGAGCAGAACCAATTGGAGAGAAATGAAAAGGATGAGGCACTGAGACACGCTCAGCAGAGTACAAGCAGCAGTGCTTGAACAAGTAACTGGAGCGTGATGTGCACTCAAAAAATAAAAAACACAGACTGAAGTGAACACTGAAACACAACTGTTCACAATCTGGGAAAGGCTACTCCTTTGTCTACTTCTATAGTGTTTGCAACCAATGTATTGGATACGAATGGAAGCGCGTCACACTAATAGATTATATTTATTTTAAATGGAATGGAGCAGAACCAATTGGAGATAAATGAAAAGGATGAGGCACTGAGACACGCTCAGCAGAGTACAAGCAGCAGTGCTTGAACAAGTAACTGGAGCGTGATGTGCACTCAAAAAATAAAAAACACAGACTGAAGTGAACACTGAAACACAACTGTTCACAATCTGGGAAAGGCTACTCCTTTGTCTACTTCTATAGTGTTTGCAACCAATGTATTGGATACGGATGGAAGCGCGTCACACTAATAGATTAGATTTATTTTAAATGGAATGGAGCAGAACCAATTGGAGAGAAATGAAAAGGATGAGGCACTGAGACACGCTCAGCAGAGTACAAGCAGCAGTGCTTGAACAAGTAACTGGAGCGTGATGTGCACTCAAAAAATAAAAAACACAGACTGAAGTGAACACTGAAACACAACTGTTCACAATCTGTGAAAGGCTACTCCTTTGTCTACTTCTATAGTGTTTGCAACCAATGTATTGGATACGGATGGAAGCGCGTCACACTAATAGTTAAATTGCATGGAGCAGCAAGAATTACACTGAAGAAAAAAAAAAGAGTCTGTGAGTGACACGTGCAGATGCCTACAGACAGCGTTGCATGCAGAGCAAACTGCAGCGTCACCTGCACTCACACACCTTGCAGAGCTGTTAAAACAACACTGCAGGCAAAAGGAAGCTTTACACAGCGGTTGGTGCTAGCCTGCCTACAGCACAGTACACTAAATCGCAATCTCTAACTGTCCCTCAGAGTCAGCACAGCAGCATTCTGTCCCTTACTGAATTCACAGCACAGTGACGCTAAAATGGCGGCGGCGCCTTTTATAGTGCATTCTGACATCATTTCAGCATCCAATCACAGCCATGCCATTAGTTAACATGACCGCAGCAGTACAGGATGTGCCCACACTTCTTAGGATTCCTCATTGGCTGACTAAAATCACATTGCCTCTCAAAGAATTATGGGAACTTCCGATTCCGGTATACGATATATGGAAAATATCAGAACTAAGTATCGAAAGGCCGAAACAGCTAATATCGGCCGATACCCGATACTTGCGGTATCGTATCGCTCAACACTAATGGAGAGAGAATCAGGAAAATAAATGAAAAAATCAGGAAAATAAATGAAAAAATAGTTCTGGGAACAGTCAGAGACAAAAGAAAAGAAAAGAAATACCTTGGAATTGATGCAAAAAGCGCAATGGGGCATAAGGCACAAGCTTGCCAGTGGAAAAGCGCTGAAAAGTAAATAAAAGGTACTGAAAGATTGAACAACGGTGGGTATGGACAAATGTTAGTAGAGAACAGGAGAGAGTAGAACTCTGTACAGTACCTGGTAGTCCGGGTCCTAGGCGACGCTAGTGGACAAGGTGGCAGCAGAAAACCTGCTTGGAAGCAATGTGTGTGTACAGACTTCCGGGTTTTTAAGATCTGGATGGAGGGAGTGAATACCACGTCAGAACGGTCACATTACCTAGAGTGAAGGGGGAAGTGTGCCTGCACAGTGAGTGGGGAGAGGGGAGGAGTTGAAAAATGACGATGTGTGGCTGCTGTATGTAAGGCGTCATGACAATGCGGTCATGTGATCTAAAGTCAGGGGGATAACTGCACCTGCGTAGTGTGCAGAAAGAGAAGTAATGGAGCGGTAGTGTATTATCGCTGTATGTTGGACATCATGAGGATAAACGGCTGTGCAAGCGCAAAAAGGGGAAGGGGAAAAAAGGAATATGTTTGAACTAGTGTTGAGCATTCCGATACCGCAAGTATCGGGTATCGGCCGATATTCGCTGTATCGGAATTCCGATACTTAGTTCCGATATTTTTCCAATATCTTATACCGGAATCGGAAGTTCCCATAATTCTTTGAGAGGCAATGTGATTTTAGTCAGCCAATGAGGAATCTTATGAAGTGTGGGCACATCCTGTAATGCTGCGGTCATCTTAACTAATGGCATGGCTGTGATTGGCTGCTGAAATTATGTCAGAATGCACTATAAAAGGCGCCGCCGCCATTTTAGCGTCACTGTGCTGTGAACTCAGTTAGGGACAGAACGCTGCTCTGCTGACTCTGAGGGACAGTTAGAGATTGCGATTTTGTGTACTTTGCTTTAGGCAGGCTAGTTTACCAACTGCTGTGTAAAGCTTCCTTTTGCCTTGCAGTGTTGTTTTAACAGCTCTGTGCAAGGTGTGTGTGTGAGAGTGCAGGTGACGCTGCAGTTTGCTCTGCATCCAACGCTGTCTGTAGGCATCTGCATGTGTCACTCACAGACTCTTTTTGTTTTTCTTTAGTGTAATTCTAGCTGCTCCATTCAATAGAAATTATAGTGTGACGCGCTTCCATCCTTATACAATACATTGGTTGCAAACACTATAGAAGTACAGAAAGGAGCCTTTCACAGATAGTGAACAGTTGTGTTTCAGTGTTCACTGCAGTCTGTGAGGTTTTGATTTTTTGAGTGCAGATCACGCTCCAGTTAGTTCTTCAACCTCTGCTGGTTGTAGTCTGCTGAGCGTGTGTCACTGCCTCATCCTTCACATTTTTCTCTAATTGGTGCTGCTCCATTATATTTGAAAAAAATCTAATCTATTAGTGTGACGCGCTTCCATCCGTATACAATACATTGGTTGCAAACACTATAGAAGTACAGAAAGGAGCCTTTCACAGATAGTGAACAGTTGTGTTTCAGTGTTCACTGCAGTCTGTGAGGTTTTGATTTTTCGAGTGCAGATCACGCTCCAGTTAGTTCTTCAACCACTGCTGGTTGTAGTCTGCTGAGTGTGTGTCACTGCCTCATCCTTCACATTTTTCTCTAATTGGTGCTGCTCCATTATATTTGAAAAAAATCTAATCCATTAGTGTGACGCGCTTCCATCCGTATACAATACATTGGTTGCAAACACTATAGAAGTACTCAAAGGGGCCTTTCACAGCTACTGAACAGTTGTCTGCAGTGTTCACTGTAGTCTGTGAGCTTTTCATTTTTTGAGTGCAGATTACGCTCCAGTTAGTTCTTCAACCACTGCTGGTTGCAGTCTGCTGAGCGTGTGTCACTGCCTCATCCTTCACATTTTTCTCTAATTGGTGCTGCTCCATTATATTTGAAAAAAATCTAATCTATTAGTGTGACGCGCTTCCATCCGTATACAATACATTGGTTGCAAACACTATAGAAGTACAGAAAGGAGCCTTTCACAGATAGTGAACAGTTGTGTTTCAGTGTTCACTGCAGTCTGTGAGGTTTTGATTTTTTGAGTGCAGATCACGCTCCAGTTAGTTCTTCAACCACTGCTGGTTGTAGTCTGCTGAGTGTGTGTCACTGCCTCATCCTTCACATTTTTCTCTAATTGGTGCTGCTCCATTATATTTGAAAAAAATCTAATCCATTAGTGTGACGCGCTTCCATCCGTATACAATACATTGGTTGCAAGCACTATAGAAGTACACAAAGGGGCCTTTCACAGCTACTGAACAGTTGTCTGCAGTGTTCACTGTAGTCTGTGAGCTTTTCATTTTTTGAGTGCAGATTACGCTCCAGTTAGTTCTTCAACCACTGCTGGTTGTAGTCTGCTGAGCGTGTGTCACTGCCTCATCCTTCACATTTTTCTCTAATTGGTGCTGCTCCATTATATTTGAAAAAAATCTAATCTATTAGTGTGACGCGCTTCCATCCGTATACAATACATTGGTTGCAAACACTATAGAAGTACAGAAAGGAGCCTTTCACAGATAGTGAACAGTTGTGTTTCAGTGTTCACTGCAGTCTGTGAGGTTTTGATTTTTTGAGTGCAGATCACGCTCCAGTTAGTTCTTCAACCACTGCTGGTTGTAGTCTGCTGAGTGTGTGTCACTGCCTCATCCTTCACATTTTTCTCTAATTGGTGCTGCTCCATTATATTTGAAAAAAATCTAATCCATTAGTGTGACGCGCTTCCATCCGTATACAATACATTGGTTGCAAGCACTATAGAAGTACACAAAGGGGCCTTTCACAGCTACTGAACAGTTGTCTGCAGTGTTCACTGTAGTCTGTGAGCTTTTCATTTTTTGAGTGCAGATTACGCTCCAGTTAGTTCTTCAACCACTGCTGGTTGTAGTCTGCTGAGCGTGTGTCACTGCCTCATCCTTCACATTTTTCTCTAATTGGTGCTGCTCCATTATATTTGAAAAAAATCTAATCCATTAGTGTGACGCGCTTCCATCCGTATACAATACATTGGTTGCAAACACTATAGAAGTACACAAAGGGGCCTTTCACAGCTACTGAACAGTTGTCTGCAGTGTTCACTGTAGTCTGTGAGCTTTTCATTTTTTGAGTGCAGATTACGCTCCAGTTAGTTCTTCAACCACTGCTGGTTGTAGTCTGCTGAGCGTGTGTCACTGCCTCATCCTTCACATTTTTCTCTAATTGGTGCTGCTCCATTATATTTGAAAAAAATCTAATCTATTAGTGTGACGCGCTTCCATCCGTATACAATACATTGGTTGCAAACACTATAGAAGTACACAAAGGGGCTTTTCACAGCTACTGAACAGTTGTCTGCAGTGTTCACTGCAGTCTCTGAGGAATAACCACACTTAGGCCTTATAACTTTTCTGACTTTCTTTATCAATCTACCAAGATGAAGAAGGCAGGGAGTAAGGCACGTGGTCGTGGCCGTGGAGTTTCAGCAGGGAGAGGACGTGGGGATTCTGTGGCTGCTGCCGCACTCAGTGACACAGCATCCACCAGTTTTCCCGTGAGCGTTCCTTTATGCGCACTTTTGTAGGAGCTCAGCGTACCCCCCTGCTGCGGGAAGAACAAATTGAAGCCGTTGTTGGTTGGATGGCAGCCAATGCATCAACTTCAATTGCTTCCACCTCCTCTCAGGACCACAGCACTGTTGAACAACCATCTGTCTCTTCACCGCCTGCCAAATTGCCCAGGCAGTCAGAGAGTTCTGAACTGGAGCCAGCTGAGTCTCTGCTTCTGTTCTCAGAATCTGTTGGCTTGCAAACAGGGGCCCAGCCAAGCAGCATTCTGGAATGTGAAGAAGAGGCAGTATGCAGTGATGCGCAACAGCTGTGTCTCTCTGAATGTGAAGAGGCGGGTGAGCCAGTGCCGATGGTCAGCACACCGCAGAACGCATCTGATGATGATGAGACTCAGGTGCCAGTTTCTGTTGAGCATGGTGCTGGCCAGACCACCCAACAGCAGCAGGTGTTGGAAGCAGGTAGTGGAGATGATGAGGTCCAAGACCCAACATGGCGTGAGGAACAGGAAGGTGGTGGTAGCAGCTCTGAGGAAGAGATTGCCCCAACGGTCCAAACAGTAGGGAGAGGTAGGCTGCAGACTCGGTTGCCTGTAGCCTCCAGTTTGGCACCCGTTCGTAGCAGTTCTCTTCCAACAGTCAAAACGGGCGCTCCCAGGACTTGCACTGCGTGGTCCTTTTTTGACACACTTGCAGATGATATTTGCTATGTCAAATGCAAGCTGTGTAATCAAAAAGTAAAAAGAGGTAAAAGTGTCAGTAACCTTAATACCACAAATATGTGGAAACATGTGCGGTCAAAGCATGTGGTTGAGTTACAAAGACACACTGGAGATGTAGGCCAACCTACAGCAGCACCTACATCTTCAGCTCGTGTTGGAGCCTCTTCCTCCAGCTCACACACAGCTGGTTCGGCTTCCTCACAGGATCGCCATGGAAGAACCTCTGTCACTGTTGTCCAGAGACCCAGTGTTATTCCACCCACAGCTGCAAGTTCCCTGTCATCCTCACACTCCCAGGCCACAAAACAGCCATCGGTAGCACAGGCATGGGATAAAAGACGGCCATACTCGGCAAACCATCCACGAGCACAGGCTCTGAATGCTGGCATTGCAAAACTCCTGTCCCTTGAAATGCTGTCATTCAGGCTGGTGGAGACTGACAGTTTCCGTAACTTAATGGCATTGGCAGTCCCACAATACAATGTGCCCAGCCGATTTTATTTCAGCAGGCAAGCCGTCCCTGGTCTGCAAAAGCATGTTGAGGGAAAAATTAAACATGCGCTACTAAACGCCGTCAGTAGCAAGGTCCACCTGACCACCGATGCGTGGACCAGTACCCATGGCCAGGGACGATACCTTTCCCTCACTGCCCATTGGGTCAATGTTGTGGAGCCGGGTACAGATCTTGCGAGTGGCGCTGTACGTGTTCTGCCAACTCCAAGGTTTGCAGGAATCAAGTCTGTCCACATTGACTCCTCCTCCTACTCCAGTTCCTCAGAATCATCGCTGCAGGAGCCGTCACGGTCTACCTCCACATGGACCCGTGAACGCTTTCCTGATGCGACCGATATGAGCACAGCCGTGGCCAAATGTCAACAGGCCGTCCTGAAATTAATTTCCATGGGGAATCGAAGCCACACAGCGCAGGAGCTCTGGAATGCCATCAAGCAGGAGAGCGACGTGTGGTTTTTGCCAGCGAATCTCCAGCCAGGCTTGGTACTGTGTGACAATGGCCGAAATCTGGTGGCAGCTCTGGGCCTTGGCAACCTCACTCACATACCATGTCTGGCACATGTGCTCAACTTGGTCGTGCAGAGTTTTTTGAGGGACTATCCGGATCTTGATGCACTGCTGCACAAGGTCCGCCTAGAGTGCGCTCACTTGCGACGTTCAAGCATGGCCAGATCGCGCATTGCAGCTCTGCAACGCAGATTTCGCCTTCCTGAACATCGCATCATATGTGACGTACCCACCAGGTGGAATTCCACATTACATATGTTGGAGCGGTTGTGTGAGCAGCAGCCAGCAGTAATGGAGTATCAGCTGCATCAGGCGCAATCAACTCGCAATTTGCGCCGTTCACACTTCACCACTACTGAGTGGGCCTCTATGAAGGACATCTGCCACGTTTTGCGTGCGTTTGATGAGTCAACGCGGATGGCGAGTGCAGATGATGCACTAGTCAGCCTGACTGTCCCCCTTATCTGCCTGCTTCAAAAAACACTGCAAGCACTAAGGGATGAGGTTTTGGAAGAGGTGGAGGATGAGGAGTCACAAATTCCATCATCTTCTGGACAGTCAGCGCAACGTGGTTCCTCACAAAGGGCTGGGCAGGGCTCACTTTGTGAGGAGGATGAGGAGGAGTCAATGGAGGAGGAAGACATCGCTTCAGAGGGAGGTACACAACGCTCTAGTCAGTATGTAGAGCGAGGGTGGGGTGATGCAGAGCAGGCAGAGATGACGCCTCTTGCAGGGGACAGCGTTTCTTGGCCAGTTGGGAGTCTGCAGCACATGGTTGATTTCATGCTGCAGTGCCTGAGAAACGACCGCCGCATCGCCCACATTCTCACCACGTCTGATTATTGGGTGTACACCCTCCTAGACCTCGCTACCGGGACAACTTACAAAGCCTCATCACACCGTTGAACCGGGAGGTAAAATGCGGGAGTACCAAGACACACTGGTGCAATCCATAATGTTCTCCATTCCAGCCCAGAGCACTGCTGCTGCTACTGCTTTACAAAGCAGCTCTGTGCGTCGAGGCAGTGGAGACAGCTCTGCAACAAGAGGGAGCACAAGCAGCGCCTCTGCACAGGGCAAGACCAGTATGTTCCAAATGTGGCGAAGTTTTGTGGCAGCGCCACAAATGTCTACACCATCCGAGACGGCTCCAGTCAGCAGGAGGCAACGTTTCCGTAAGATGGTGACAGACTACATGTCTTTCCCTCTCAGTGTACTCCCAGATGGCTCTTCCCCATTCAAGTTTTGGGTCTCTAAGCTGGATACATGGCCAGAGCTTAGCCAGTATGCATTGGAGGTGCTGGCTTGCCCTGCTGCCAGTGTATTATCTGAGCGCGTCTTTAGTGCTGCAGGTGGTGTAGTAACAGACCGTCGCATGCGACTATCCTCCGATAATGTAGACCGGCTTACTTTTCTGAAAATGAACAAGGCATGGATCTCGCCAGAATTTGTCTGTCCGTTTTCAGATTAAATAACTGGTTCGCAACGTTATCCATGTCTCCTGTTATGTTCATCTTTCTACCACCTGAACTCTACTCCCTGGGCTACAACACTGCCAGTTGCTGCTCAGAAGTGTCGTGTCCACAGACCAATACACAAGCTATAGTGTTAGTGGGGTTCAGTAACGCCAGCTGTTCCCTGCTGTGTGTCCGGCAAGAAGTCTCCTGTTCCCTACACATGCACAGAAAAACCCATGTCGAACATGCTCCAAATAGGGAAGAGCCGTCACCCTGATTGTTATGCTTAAAACAGGAAATTGTGAAGTTTTCCAGGCCTAGAATGATAAATTTTTATTACAAATATGGACAAATAATAATTTGTCATCACAGCGCATATCTGCACATGTCTATTACAAATGGTAACAAAAACTAAAACATAGTCTTCACTTTTTGAAATTAATGCATAAAAGTACATTTCATACTTATCAATTGATGCTTTTTAAGGAACTTTATCTGTACCTGTAAGATAATGCAGTCAATGGATGTACGAATCATAAAATCCTCATCATCATCATCACGAGTTTTATTTATGACAGACATTATAAAATACACATACTGATGCCAACTGTAACTTCACACACCACATATGAAATGGCCAGCATCTAAACCTGGTAATAATGTGCAATAATAAATTATTACATCTAGAAAGTGTATCATGCATACTGACAATAGGTAGTTATACCTGCAAGTGCTGTTGAAACAACCACAACAGATATAAATTAATAATGGTATATAGGTATCACAGTGCATAGTTACTCATGGACAATGTCGATGTAATACTGTACCTCAATAAAGTCAGCGTCAACCATTATGCTTGTTAGTCTTGTAGATTGTTAAAGAGGGAACGGTCTTTTTTTGTTGGTCATAGGTGGAGTATTAGACAGTAAATGATTACTGCTGTCGTATTTTTGGCGTCCCTAGGGCGCAATAACGCTGCGTAACGTCACATTTTATAGAGTCATCTAATTGACACACGCTACCCTACGCGTGACAGTAGGAAGGTAGTGTTGACGGATAAAGCCTTGCGCAACCAGACATGCTTTTACCCTCTTCAACACTGTACAAGCAAAAAATGCATGATTGCAGCCGCAGACTTTATTGACGTACAGTATAACATCGCCATTACCCATCAGAGGCTGTCCACTGTCTGATACAGACATAGAATATACCTTTGCTATCCGTAGCCTTTGTTTCACCTACACTTGCAGGCACACACTTAAATTGTGACAATGCATTATGTTTTTTTAAATGGTTTTTTTTTATCGTACATTATTGTGTCATCACATTGATGAGTCCATGCTGGACATGTCATACATGGTGTACAAAGTAACTATTTTATTAACTTAAATAATTGAAATGTCTGTGACTGTCACATCTAAATTGCAATGATGATGATGATGAGTGACTATTACAAAATCCATTGTCTTCACTATGTTATGGTTTAACATAGCGTTCCTTAAGCATTATTCATAAATACAAAAATGGACTTTTATTCTTAAATTTACAACACTGTATTTTGTAACCAATTTTTTGGGTGGTGTGTTGTTCCATTTCTTGTTGGCATGTGCATATATGCGTTTATATTTGCAGTGTCTTTATTTTTATTCTTGAAGTTAGGAAACATGTGTATCTTTGTACCGTGTTAGCCAGTAGATAGATAAATATTTAGACTTGAGAGTCCGCAGTGGTTGATACCTTTGAATGGATAACTGAAAAGATGGTAACAAATTGCAAGCTTTCGAGGCTACTCACGTCTCTTCATCAGGCAAAGACTAAAACAAAAAATGAAGCATCACATATTTCTATACACAACAGGACACAGGAATAGTGCAATAGGTAAGACAAGTAAGTGACGTGTAGCAGAACTGTCATTATCACAGAGGGATGAACATAAATATTGGAACAGTTCCTAGATAACGATAGAAAGTTTTATTGCCCTCTGATTGGGGTCTGGTTTTGTGTTTTCATGCCCTGGAAGGGCAGAGACGCAGATTCCTTAATTGATATAGAATGACATAAATCCGTGTGATCTATTCATTCCATCACTAACAGTGTCAAAGGTCATGATGAGCTTATATTCTGAAACCTTTGTATCTTTCTCATATTTGAAGTAATATTTTAATACCAGTAATTCCATATCCATCATGCTATGACCGGGCATACAAAAGTGTTTTGCCACAGGTAAATCCATTATTTTTTCTCTTATTGTGTGGCGCTGATAATTCATCCTTGTTCTCATTTTTTGGCCGGTCTCCCTCACTTGTCCCTCCCTCACTTGTCTTACCTATTCATGTGTCCTGTTGTGTGTATAAATATGTGATTCTTCATTTTTTGTTTTAGTCTTAGCCTGATGAAGAGACCTGAGTAGTCTGGAAAGCTTGGAATTTGTTACCATATTTTCAGTTAGCCATTAAACGGTATCAACCACAGCGGACTCTCAAGTATAAATATTTTTCTATTCTTGGAATTGAAATTCATCATTTTATTGTCCTAGTAAAACTTCATTTATTCTTGTTTGAAGTACATACATTTGCAATGGCCACGTAACAAGGCAATAACTCAATATTTTATGCCTACACCCTCCTTGACCCTGGGCTTCAACACCGCCAGTTGCTGCTCAGAAGTGTTAGATGCACAGATGAAAACAATCGCTGATGTGTTTGTGGGGTTCAGTAACGCTGCTGTTCCCCTGCTGTGTGTCTGGCAAAAATTACTGCTGCTAACTACAACTTCAACTTCAAACATCTCATACTAGGCCTCTGCCTACACCCTCCTTGACCCTGGGCTTCAACACCACCAGTTGCTGCTCAGAAGTGTTAGATGCACAGATGAAAACAATCGCTGATGTGTTTGTGGGGTTCAGTAACGCCTGCTGTTCCCCTGCTGTGTGTCTGGCAAAAATTACTGCTGCTAACTACAACTTCAACTTCAAACATCTCATACTAGGCCTCTGCCTACACCCTCCTTGACCCTGGGCTTCAACACCGCCAGTTGCTGCTCAGAAGTGTTAGATGCACAGATGAAAACAATCGCTGATGTGTTTGTGGGGTTCAGTAACGCCTGCTGTTCCCCTGCTGTGTGTCTGGCAAAAATTACTGCTGCTAACTACAACTTCAACTTCAAACATCTCATACTAGGCCTCTGCCTACACCCTCCTTGACCCTGGGCTTCAACACCGCCAGTTGCTGCTCAGAAGTGTTAGATGCACAGATGAAAACAATCGCTGATGTGTTTGTGGGGTTCAGTAACGCCTGCTGTTCCCCTGCTGTGTGTCTGGCAAAAATTACTGCTGCTAACTACAACTTCAACTTCAAACATCTCATACTAGGCCTCTGCCTACACCCTCCTTGACCTGGGCTTCAACACCGCCAGTTGCTGCTCAGAAGTGTTAGATGCACAGATGAAAACAATCGCTGATGTGTTTGTGGGGTTCAGTAACGCCTGCTGTTCCCTGCTGTGTGTCTGGCAAAAATTACTGCTGCTAACTACAACTTCAACTTCAAACATCTCATACTAGGCCTCTGCCTACACCCTCCTTGACCCTGGGCTTCAACACCGCCAGTTGCTGCTCAGAAGTGTTAGATGCACAGATGAAAACAATCGCTGATGTGTTTGTGGGGTTCAGTAACGCCTGCTGTTCCCCTGCTGTGTGTCCGGCAAAAATTACTGCTAGCTACCTAATCATGGTTAAAAAAAACATGACATGTCAAAGTGTGTAGTGCTACACATAGATATGAGGCTACACCCTGATTTCTAAGCTGTAAACATTTGAAACGTCAACTTTAAAACCATAAAATGATTAGTCTTTGTCACAAATCTGTAATAAAATAATTGTGACAGATTATTACAGATATGCACATGTCGAAAACAAATGCAAACACAAAAGCCTACTTATGCTATAGGATACTGATGGTCAACCTTGTCACTCCATAGCTTAGACAAATCCAACTCACATCATGACTCAAATGCTGCAATGTTGTAAGTGCATAATGTGGGTTGAACTTTAACAACTGCTGCAGTGCGAAGGTTATACTTCAGTGTTCTTGCCTTTTAAATAAAAGCATACAAGTAAATATAATAATCCAATGTTGATTAAGGGACGTGATGTACACCTGTAATATTGTGCAAACAATGCATGTAGGAATGGTCCTCTTCAACATTACTTATATTTGTGTCATTTTAAAAAATACATATTTAATTAGAAAGTTAACAGCCCATATCATAAAGGTCCTTCATGTAAACATGATAATCGCTAACAAAAATCATGCATTACCTTGGTAAAGTCAATAGTGCATAGTCACAATAGCAAAATATCTACCTGTAAGTGGTGCTGAAAGAACGACAACTGATAGAATAGGTGAATGATATCTATTTATCAGACTGAATAGCGACACCTGTACAATGTCGATATAATACTGTACCTTAACAAAACAGCTGTGTCACACCTCACACTCGTTTTTCTTGTAGCTTGTTATGTAATAGGGCACATGCGTGTATGTTTCATCATAGGTGCATGTTTACTGAGTAAGCAGTCATGACAACGCCTTTGTGTTTTCGGTACGCTTGCGATGATGAACGATGCGCACCGTGAATGTTAGTCTGCGTCATAAGACGTACAGACGCTCCAATACCCAACGCGTCACAGCAGGAAGCCAGTCTGTGCGTCCAAACAAAGGCGCAACCATACATGCACGTAACCTTTTATAAAGCTATATAAAAAAAAGGATGTAGTAGTAACGCACACTTTATTGAGGTACAGTATTACATCGCCATTCACCATCTGTGGCTATGCAGTCTCATCTATATATACCTTATCTATCCGTTGTCATGCTTGCAAGTCCACAGTCAGGCATAAATATCTGTTTTCACTCTGCACTATGCACTTTTTAAATTTTTTGTTTGTTAATATAAATGATTGGCACATATTATCAGTATTACATGATGGAAATTTTAGATATTTTTTAAAAAATTTTAGTGATATTATTCACCAAATGTAAAGTTTTATGAATGTCAAAGATAACTTGTAATGCTGATTATGTTTTTAAGTCAGCCATTCATTGTCTACACAATAAAAATGGTTGTACATACTGTTACTTAGCCATCATTAATGGATTCTGATATGTACTTGTATGCTTTTATTTTAAACCGTCTAGCAGATTATTTAACCTATTTTAATTGTGGTTTGCATTGCTTTTCAACATGTTAATGTATGCGTTTATGTTTGTAAATTATTAATTTACATATATTTTTTTAAGTTAAATCATCATCTTATGGTACTAAAGGTTATATTTCTCTTGTTTGGAGTATAGACATTTTTAATTGACACGTAACAAGGAAAATACTTGATATAGTATTTAAACATCCTCCTTGACCCTGGGCTACAACACCGCCAGTTGTTGCTCGGAAGTGCTGTTAGCACAGTGAACACTTGCTCCTGTGTTATTGGGGTTCAGTAATGTCAGCTGTTACCCTGCTGTGTGAACGGCAAAAAGTCCTGCTGCCTCCCCATGTTCTCTTCTCATCCCTGGGCTACAACACCGCCAGTTGTTGCTCGGAAGTGCTGTTAGCACAGTGAACACTTGCTCCTGTGTTATTGGGGTTCAGTAATGTCAGCTGTTCCCTGCTGTGTGAACGGCAAAAAGTCCTGCTGCCTCCACCATGTTCTCTTCTCATCCCTGGGCTACAACACCCAGTTGTTGCTCGGAAGTGCTGTTAGCACAGTGAACACTTGCTCCTGTGTTATTGGGGTTCAGTAATGTCAGCTGTTCCCCTGCTGTGTGAACGGCAAAAAGTCCTGCTGCCTCCACCATGTTCTCTTCTCATCCTGGGCTACAAACACCGCCAGTTGTTGCTCGGAAGTGCTGTTAGCACAGTGAACACTTGCTCCTGTGTTATTGGGGTTCAGTAATGTCAGCTGTTCCCCTGCTGTGTGAACGGCAAAAAGTCCTGCTGCCTCCACCATGTTCTCTTCTCATCCCTGGGCTACAACACCGCCAGTTGTTGCTCGGAAGTGCTGTTAGCACAGTGAACACTTGCTCCTGTGTTATTGGGGTTCAGTAATGTCAGCTGTTCCCCTGCTGTGTGAACGGCAAAAAGTCCTGCTGCCTCCACCATGTTCTCTTCTCATTCCTGGGCTACAACACCGCCAGTTGTTGCTCGGAAAGTGCTGTTAGCACAGTCAACACTTGCTCCTGTGTTATGGGGTTCAGTAATGTCAGCTGTTCCCCTGCTGTGTGAACGGCAAAAAAGTCCTGCTGCCTCCACCATGTTCTCTTCTCATCCCTGGGCTACAACACCGCCAGTTGTTGCTCGGAAGTGCTGTTAGCACAGTCAACACTTGCTCCTGTGTTATGGGGTTCAGTAATGTCAGCTGTTCCCCTGCTGTGTGAACGGCAAAAAGTCCTGCTGCCTCCACCATGTTCTCTTCTCATCCTGGGCTACAACACCGCCAGTTGTTGCTCGGAAGTGCTGTTAGCACAGTCAACACTTGCTCCTGTGTTATTGGGTTCGTAATGTCAGCTGTTCCCCTGCTGTGTGAACGGCAAAAAGTCCTGCTGCCTCCACCATGTTCTCTTCTCATCCCTGGGCTACAACACCGCCAGTTGTTGCTCGGAAGTGCTGTTAGCACAGTGAACACTTGCTCCTGTGTTATTGGGGTTCAGTAATGTCAGCTGTTCCCCTGCTGTGTGAACGGCAAAAAGTCCTGCTGCCTCCACCATGTTCTCTTCTTTCCTGGGCTACAACACCCCCAGTTGTTGCTCGGAAGTGCTGTTAGCACAGTCAACACTTGCTCCTGTGTTATTGGGGTTCAGTAATGTCAGCTGTTCCCCTGCTGTGTGAACGGCAAAAAGTCCTGCTGCCTCCACCATGTTCTCTTCTCATCCTGGGCTACAACACCGCCAGTTGTTGCTCGGAAGTGCTGTTAGCACAGTCAACACTTGCTCCTGTGTTATTGGGGTTCAGTAATGTCAGCTGTTCCCCTGCTGTGTGAACGGCAAAAAGTCCTGCTGCCTCCACCATGTTCTCTTCTCATCCCTGGGCTACAACACCGCCAGTTGTTGCTCGGAAGTGCTGTTAGCACAGTGAACACTTGCTCCTGTGTTATTGGGGTTCAGTAATGTCAGCTGTTCCCCTGCTGTGTGAACGGCAAAAAGTCTGCTGCCTCCACCATGTTTCTCTTCTCATTCCTGGGCTACAACACCGCCAGTTGTTGCTCGGAAGTGCTGTTAGCACAGTGAACACTTGCTCCTGTGTTATTGGGGTTCAGTAATGTCAGCTGTTCCCGCTGTGTGAACGGCAAAAAGTCTGCTGCCTCCACCATGTTCTCTTTCATCCTGGGCTACAACACCGCAGTTGTTGCTCGGAGTGCTGTTAGCACAGTGAACACTTGCTCCTTGTTATTGGGGTTCAGTAATGTAGCTGTTCCCCTGCTGTGTGAACGGCAAAAAGTCTGCTGCCTCCACCATGTTCTCTTCTCATCCCTGGCTACAACACCGCCAGTTGTTGCTGGAAGTGTGTTAGCACAGTGAAACTTGCTCCTGTGTTATTGGGGTTCAGTAATGTCAGTGTTCCCTGCTGTGTGAACGGCAAAAAGTCCTGCTGCCTCCACCATGTTCTCTTCTCACCCCCTGGGTAAACACCGCCAGTTGTTCCCCGAAGTGCTGTTAGCCAGTGAACACTTGCTCCTTGTTATTGGGGTTCTTTAATGTCAGTCTTCCCCTGCTGTGTGAACGGCAAAAAGCCCTTTGCTGCCTCCCCCATGTTCTTTCTTCCCGGGGCTACAAAAAACCGCCATTTTGTTTTTTTTGGGGAAGGGGCTTTTACACAGCAACATTTGTTTCCTGTGTTAGGGGGTTCCCAGAAAATTCAGCTTTTCCCCCCTGGGGGGGTTTTAAAAGGGAAAAAAGGGTCCTGCGCCCCAAACCGGGTTCTTTCTCATCCTGGGCCCCAAAACACCGACAGTTGTTGTTTCGGAAGTGTCTTGGCAGGGTCCCAAAATCTCCCCGATGGTTACAGCTTTCCCATCTTTTTCCCTGTCAGTTTTAAAGTACTTAGCCTCCAATAAGTTGCCCTTTTCGTGTTGGGGTCGGTTACCCGACTCTAGGGTTTCCCTGGATTTTGGTGCTTCCTATTTTGGCGGCGGGAATGAAAATAAAGGCTGTTTCCCTTTGTGACAATAGGACAATCACCCACTGTAGTATTTGTGGGTTTTGGAAAACTGGGGCGGCTTGGGGCCCTTCAACTTAAATTTTTTTTGGGTCCCTTTCGCCCCCCGCCGGGGTTTTTCCCAGTACCGCACGGGTTTTCCCGCATGCCTTTGGCCTAGGTGCCCCCCTCTGGTACCCGATTTTCCAAAACGTTCTGGGGTTTCCTTTGGAGGCTTTGCCCCAAGGTCCTCCTGCTTAGAAACCGTGTCCCAGTAACGTCGCTGGCCCTGGGTTTTTTCCCATTGGTTTTTTTTCCTTCTGCGGGCCCCCCCGGGGTTTCCCAGGCAGTCGGGCTGGTCCCGTTCTTCCCTTGGTTTTGTACCTTTTTTGCTACATTTACAAATTGAAGAGTTTTTAAATGTTTTTTTGGGTAAACTCTGGTTTCCCCAACCAATGAAGAACGCCCTAAAGACCACCCAAAAGAAAAATGACGACCAAAAGGGGAGACGAGCACAAGCCAACCAGCCTAAACACCATCACAAAGAAGAAATAAAAGATTACCAAACAGGCCTAAGGAAGGGTTTTAAGCCCAAATAAAAGATACAGAACAAAGACTTAAAAACCCAATAAGCAAAGTAAAAAAGCAGAAGAACATGAAGTAAAAGCCCAAAAAAGAAGAGCAAAATATATCCCTTTTAAATTATAACCCAAAGAAGACTAAGAAGTGTAAGGGGGTGAGTCCGTTTTTCCCCCTCGTGGGCCCCTGGAAAATGCTGCTGGGGGCAGGCTAACTGAACACGGACAAATAAAAGTTGTAATTTAAAACTTTTTTGGGCAGCAAGAACGGAAGGATGAAAAAAATTTAATTAAATTTGACAAAATTTCAAGTAAAAGGAATCTCTGTTCCCCAAAAAAGAATTTTTGAAGAAGGAAAAGAAATTTCAAAAAAGGAAAAAAAAAATAAAAAGTTTTTTAAAAAGAAGAATATGGGGGTTAAAAAGGTTAACCCAAAAAAATGAATAGCAAAAGTTTAAAGAAAAAAGAAATAAAGAAAGGGGAAGTTTAAAATTAATTTGATGAAAAAAAAAGATGCGCTGAAGATTATGAAGGGAAAAAATGTGTCAAAAAGTTAAAAAGGGAAAGCAGGAAGGTTTTTGAAATATAAAATTTGCCAAAAAAAAAAAAAAAACGTTTAACCCAAAATTTTCAATTTTTTTCGTCCCAAACCCAACATCCCTTTAAAAAAAAAAAAATTTATTTATTCCCTTTGATTGGGTTTTTTAAATCTATGCCTTTAATGTTTCCCCCAACCCTTCCCCAAAACTTCCTTTTACATTTTCTTTTGGGTTTTCCCCTTTATTTTACAATTAAAACCAAAAAGGCAAGAATGGGGTTTTTTTTAAAACCTATTTTGTTTCCCCTAGAATACATTGGATTTCCAGTATCGGTATGGGGATCGCCCATATTTTTTTGGGGATCGGCGATACCTTCCCATTCCGATACTTTTGGATACGGAAAGGATGCTCCCTCTAGTTTTAACATAATAAATGAAGCAAAACGTTGGGTTTTTTCCATTAAAATTTTTAAAATCCCTCCCCTTCTGAAAATTTCCGAAAATTCAAGGACTGTGTCAGGTTTCTCCCGGTCAGGAACAACACCATCCTTGTGTGCCTTACCCCCACAAAAATGAAGGGTGCGGAGCAACACCTTAGGGTTTTCCCTGGGCTCTTTTCACATCCCCCGCTGGATTTTCAATAAATTCTAAATTCTCCAGTCCAAAAATCGAGATGGGTCACCTCATGATGCACACCCACTGCGGGATGATTCTGCTGGTACATTCCCCCAGAGAAACTATTTTTTCCCTTCGCAGTCAAACTGACCCAAAAATTCTGACCCTGGGGGAAACTCGGGGGCCCCCAGTTTTACATTGAAGAGAGGGATGGATGACCCCATTGTTTTTTGACCCAGTTTGGCACCCTTTTGGGGAAGGGGTCCCGCTGGCAATACCCTCGAAGAGGAAAAGGACCCGAAAGCGGGCCTAAAAAAACGCGGGCAGCGGTTATCGGGTCAGGCCTGTAGCAGCCCAAAAAAGGGTTTTAAAAAAAAAAAAAGAAAAGGCGGGGAACAGGGGGGCCTCGGTCAAATTTGCCCAGGTGAACCCCTGAAAATTAATCCCCTGTAGGAAGAGCCCCAGTGTGGCATTTTTTTGGAAAAAATTCCTTTTTGATGACAAAAGTTATCTGAAAAACAGTGCGGAAGGCCCTTTTTTCCCCGAGGGAAAAAACTCAAAAATTTTGTACCAGTTGTGTTTAGCCCATTTTCATGAACATGAAATTGCAAGCGTGGGGACTCCCCAAAACCAAAAAAAATCCCCCCCGGGCCGGCGTCAGAAACCCGGCAAAAACCCCACAAGACCCGGGCCCCTAGGGGAAAGGGGGCCCGACTCGGGGGAACAGAAATTGGCCAGGGCCCCCCTATTTACAAAAATTTGTCTTTCCGGGGGGAGGGGCCCCCTCGAATCAGACACCCCCGGGGGGAATTGGGGGGCCCCCTGTGCCAGAGCATTTCCCCGACGGTCGGCCCCCCCCTTTTGCAAAGGGCCCCAGCATTGCAATACTTCCCTTTCCCCGCTCCACCGTTTGGGGACGTTTTCCCGCTTTCCCTTGCCCGATTCAGGTTCCAGAGCGCAAATGACGTAACGTTTTGTACCCCCCTTGCCTAAACAGTCCAACTGCAGAGAGCTGTAAGAATGGCACGCTGGGGGTTCCAGAGAAGAAATTTGCAAGCGAGGAAAAGGTATTTCTTTTTTTGAAATTTTTGGGGGAATTTTTATGGGGAGCTTTTTCCCCTGGATAAATTTATAATGTGGCCATTAATAGGGAAACCCGTTTTTTGGCCCAAAAGGGACATGGAGCTCACCCTGGGGCCCACATGTATTGGGGGCTTTTAAAAATGGGCAATCAGCCATGGAGCAGTTTTTTACAGGGCCCATTATACACTGGATAAATTATAATATCCCCCCATGATTTTGGCCCAAAACACACTGGAGCATCATCCAGGGGGCCCCATCATATACAGGAGCATTGTAAAGGGGGGACAGCAGCACTGGGCAGCTTTTGGGGGGGCCCATTACCCAGGATCTTTAAATTAAGGGGGGCCCATGATATATGGAGCATTATTTTGGCCCATAAGAAGGGGGCTTCATC
This sequence comes from Oophaga sylvatica, assembly GCA_033576555.1. Classification (NCBI taxonomy): domain Eukaryota; kingdom Metazoa; phylum Chordata; class Amphibia; order Anura; family Dendrobatidae; genus Oophaga; species Oophaga sylvatica. The sequence goes on along the minus strand of JARQOD010008183.1, from coordinate 2,281 downwards.
CAGGGCCCCCCAACCCATATCTTTGGCATTCAAAAATGGGGCAGATAAAACCCCGGGGGCAGTTTCCAGGGGGCCCCAAATTTACTGGAGCATTGAAAAATGGGGGGACAGCAGACACTGGGCAGCATTTAGGGGGCCCCCATTTACCTGGATCATTAAAAATTTGGGACCATGTTTTTGGCCCAAAAGACACGGGAGCATCTTTCCTTTGGGGCCCCATCATATAAAAGGGCTTTCCCAAATTTTTGGGCGTCCCTGGAGCAGCCCCAAGGGGCCCCCCTATCTAAACCCTTTAAAGGGGGGGACAGCAGAATGGAGAAACCCAATAGGGGGTTCCTTTTAATACACTGGATCATTAAAAAGGGGGGCCCATTAAAATGGCCCATGTTTTGGGCCCATAAGACACTGGGCATCCCCCCTGGGGCCCCCCTAAAAAGGAGCATTCTCAAGGGACAGTTTCGGGAGATTTGAGGCCATCCAGGGGGCCCCAATCATATATTTGGGGCCATTGAAAAATGGGGGACAGCAGACACGGGAGCAGCATTTACGGGGCCCATTACCATGGACCCCATTAATGGGGGGGCCCCTTGATATTGGAGCATTATTTTGGCCCATAAACACTGGAGATATTCCTGGGGGGTCAACATATCGTGGAGAATTTTAAAATGGGGGAGATTTAGACCCTGGGGGCAGCATCCATGGGGCCCCTCAAATACTGGAGCATTGTAAATGGGGTTGGGTTGTTTTGGTAGTGAGGAAACAGGGGGGAAAAAAAAAAAACCCCCATAGGAGCCTAAAACCCGAGAGGTTTGGGAAAAAAAAAAGGGTTTCAGACCCCCAAAAATAACCCCACAATAGAAGCAGGCCCTGGAGCGTATTAAAGGTGGTCCCCAGACCCTCGGCACAGCCGGGGGAGATAGCTTTTCCCCGAAGTGGGAAAAAGGAAAGCGACTGCCCCGGGGTAGGGCCCAAAAGAAATGGGAAACCCCCAAAAATATTAAAGGGGGTTGACAAAAATGAAAAACCGAACACAGACAGAAAAAAGATTGGCAAAAAATTTTGGGGGCCCCAAAAATGTCTAGATAGGATAGACAGGAAGAATCCCGTTTTGAACCCAGAAAAAACCCCAGGAAAAAATCCAACCCCTTCTGAATCCAAAAACACTGAACCAAGGGGCTTTGAAACCCCCTATATCCGATCTCTGGGGTTTCAGGGGCTGCCCCTAGGAATTTTTGGGGCCCCAAACCCCCTTTGGGAAAATTTATGGGCCCCCCCTTTAACTTTCCCCCCAGGCTCCACCCCCCCGGGTTTCCCCATCCACCCCAGCTCCTCCTCCACCCTGCAAACCTTCCAAAATCCCCCCTGCCCTTTTTTATGGAAAAAAATTCCCCTTCTTCACCCAAAGCCCCCACCCAAAGACCCTTTTAGGGTATGTGCAACTTTTAGGTTATTTGGTTTTTTTGCGGGGAAAAAGCGTCAAAAACGCATGAATTAAACTCCTATCATTTTCAATGAGCTCCGCAAATTTTTTCCACATGGTTTCGTTTTTTTCCCAAAAAAAAAACCGGGATCCCCCGGGGAACCCCAAAATGTTTTTTAATTTTTTCGGAATTCCCAGCCTTTTTTTTCCCCCCTATATTTTTGGGCCCAGAAAGTTTTCCGGAAAAAAAATCAGTTTTGCTCAGGGAAAAAATTTTAAACATTCCTGAACGTGTGCACTTAGCCCAACACCAATCCTCGATGAATATGCAGCACTTTTCTTTTTTTATATAATACAACCCCCTAGTCCCCCCATTTACTTAATGTGCACCACAAATCCTCCCCCCCCTTTTAAAGGCACACCACATAGGGCCTCCCTATAATATAATGTATCCATAAATCCCCCCTTTTAGTATAAACACTCCTAATAGCCCTCAATATATTAAAAAACATTCAGTCATCCCTAATTCATCCTCAAAGTGCCCATATGTATAATGCACCCCCCATAGTCACCCCTGTAGTTTCAATTCACTTTCCCTTAGTAAAAATGCATCCCTAGTTCTTTTATATGGTTTTAATGTATTCCCCCTTTGTCCCCATACAGTATAAAGCAGGGCCCCCATATGAAAAATGCAAATCACCCTATAGGGGCATTTAAACAAACCCCCCCACAGAGCATAAAAGCAGCCCCCCCCAGGTATAATCAGCCCCCCCACGAGGGATAATCTAAAACCCCCCTTTGAATATAAAATGACCCCCTTATATAGTATAAAGTAGGGCCCCCCCATAAAATACCCAAAGT